>NNCF01128603.1:627182-652449 GCA_002313205.1 Laupala kohalensis
TATATATATATATATATATATATATATATATATATATATATATATATATATATATATATATATATATATATATATATATATATATATGTAAAGTTTAATAAACCACCCCAAAATAAAATTGCTTATATATAATTAAAACAATGAGTAGTAAACATTAAGTATTCGATCACTTATATCAATAATAATACAATTAAAACAATACATAGACTTATTATGATTAGTTATGAATTTCGTCTGTATTACGTAGCTATTTTTTATGTCTCAAATAAGAAATTGCTAACTTGATTGGAGACACTGGATTCTACAGATTAATTTTTCTACACTTAATCTCAAATATCAAATTGCGTTAATAATAACTCATTTGAGATCAACATGTTTTAATAATTGAATATCTAAAATAAAGTTGATATTTTTCTCTTAATATACAAAATTCAAAGTATGTCATTTAGAATCTAGTAGCAAATCATTAATTTTTTAAACAATCCTTAAAAGTGCTGAATAAAGAAGTTAATTGGTAATATTTTTGTTATTTACAAGACATAAATGTTAGTGTCAATTATGAGTAATTATACTTTAATGTTACACATTTCACGTTATATTTTATACGAGACAATGAAATTATTTTATGTACTGAGGAGTTATGAATTCACTGAATTAGAAAATCAAAATGATCACACATTGCAAAACAGTATTATTAATTTCGAATTAAATAATTTTTTGAAATATTTTAACACTTCTTGACACGATAAAGTTACCTTTAAATTATTGTAAGCTCTATCGTACTTGTATAATAATTTTAACATAAGATCTTGTGTATCCTTCATCATGTACTCTGCTTCAGAATCCTGCCCCTCACTGTTCATGAAGACTCTTTAATTTTTTTTAAACAGACACTCTCTAAAACACAGAAAAATCTTACAAGCCCATTATAGTGACGTAGGAGACAAATGAATACACTAAACACTAATCAGACCCGCTAAATTACACCGAAAAAAGCTTTTTCGACACTGAGTGTTTACATAGTACAAGAGCCATCTTCTGTTCTACTGTAACTATTGTACCGACTTTCTGCATTACTTTCCTCCGACGGGGCCGTGTTTCCGCCCGCTGTTGAGGGGAGGTGAGGGGTGGAAAATGACGGGGAGGGCGTGACCCGAGGACTTGTTGAGTGCGATTTATGTGGATGCGCCATTNCCGAGGACTTGTTGAGTGCGATTTATGTGGATGCGCCATTCTGGCGCTCACGTGCAAATTGCGGCGGCGACACTCGTTCGTGATGGACTCGCTGTAGATCCCGGACGAGAAGTACGCCATGTTGCAGTTGTCTGCGGAGAGAACATCAGTTTTCAGGTTAATGGATTTGGTATCAACACACGTCACATGAAGAAATGGAAATTGAATGAGTTCCTTCGATATAATGAATTGTTGTATTAGATATTGTATATTTCGTGCTGCATCAAGTAGAAAAAACGAACGCTGTCAACATACGTCAAATAAAATGAATATTTTACAATAAATATATCAGAACAGTGATGACTTTCAAATAAAGAAAACTCATTTCCAGGTTCCCTTTTCAAAAGAAGTGAGTTTTATAATACGTAAACAATAGAAACAATAACGATTAATGGAATCAGAAAACAATTTATGATGTCTTACCTCGCGTAATTTTATTACTTTATTCTCTATAATGAAATGCACAGACAACAATTATCTTCAACAAACATCAAAAACCTAATGAAGTACAAGTCATTCACTAAACGCGAGTGACACAATGACTCCTGTCAACGTGACAATAGACGATGTTTACTAGTCACTTGAACAAACAAGAGCGAGAAGGAACCTACCGTAACGCCGTCCACACACACATCTTCATCCCACTCACTCCACAGGTGCAGCAGCAGCCACGTCTCATTCCACATACACACACTCGTCCTTTGTATCCACGACAATCCATCCGCATTCTTCTCTTCTCCTCGCTCAAACCTTTCTTCTTCCTCCTCCTCCTCCTCCAGCGTAACGACGGACGACATTTGCACTCGTGTCGACGTGGCGAACACCTCGACTTCGATCCCCCGCGCAATCGATATGGAAACGCGCGATATCTCGACGCTTGACGCCTCGCGCGGACGCTGTCCGGAGCGCGGCCGTCGACGTCGCGGCGCCCCGCGAGGTTCTGCCCTCTGGTGGGTCTTCGGAGGAACTATGTTTAAAAAAGACGCCGCCGCGTGATTGGTCGAGATCCCAAACATTAAAGAGAGAGACGAAAGAGAGAAAGAGATTTTTTTTAAAGAAGAAAAAGGCGGAGGGGAAGCGGTGAAAAATTGGGAGGATTGAGTAGGTGCCAGAGGAAGGGGGTTCTCATCTCGAAGAGGGGAGGAAGGGAGAGTGGCTTGTATTAGACGTGTGTGTAGGAGCTCTCGTATGCGTGGGTTTCGCCGGCGTGCGGAGGAGGGGAAGTATGCTGTGGAATGGAGGTGATGGAGGAGGAGAAGGCGACTGCTTGGCGCACGAGAGGAAGCAAACGCAAAGCGGAACGGGGAGGGGAAACCCCAGAGAGCGAGGGAGAGTCGTGGCGGCCGTGTCAAGCATTTTTCACGTGTCACGTTTCCCGCGAGCGGCATCTATCACGACGCAGCGCGCGCGCCGTTTCAAAGAAGCCCGCCAGAGCACGCTCTGTCTACGCTCCCCACACCCCACCCCGCACACCCACGCTATAATCTACTATGGCTACCTCTGCCACCATCAACATTGCTACTTTCGGAACCACGACGATCACTTCCATATCAGTTTATTTTCTATCAAATAATTTTTTTTTTCTTCATCCATTGATTTCAACGTTCGCCAAAGTCTACCTTCGTGAATCACGTCATGGATGTTCGTGAATTTTACCCAATAACTCAACCATCCTCGTTCGAGAAACAAGGGGTAGGTATTAGCAAGATCCAGTAACCGTAGACACTTGCCAAAATGAAACACAGTCGGTTACCTTTAACCGATAAAAACGAGTTGTCCAAAAATAGACCTTTATTCCAGATGTATTCAAACTCAATTCTCAAGTCTGGCTTCTTTTATATGTTTGATAGTGAGTTAGCGAGTAAACAAATTTGATCCCTTGCGTATTACATTGGACTTCATAGCGAAAATTTAACAATAGTCTATCCTGGAGCCAATTCGTATGGAGTGGAAAAGATTTCTTTTACGTGCGAGTACACTACTTTCAAGGATAATTAAAAAGAAAAGTATGTACTATTGAGAACCATGAATATTATTCTGGCTTTTGAATGAGTTCGTTTTTCTTTATTTATCAGATATAAGAGTAGTGTACAACAATTGTAAAAATCATTCTTCATTTGATTCTATAGTTTCAGCTCCTGTAAAACCTGTTTTCTCGTGGGAAAGTATTTATTCTCAGCCATGGAAAACATGAAACTTCGATAGTTCTGCCGGAAATGAAGTATGGAGCCACTCAGTGTTCTCCTGTGCGACTTTTCTCCCGCGCGGGAAAAGTGAAAATAGGGAGACAGCGCGCGGAAGATCCCATCTCTTAACCCCCGACTAATGAGCAGACTATTTTTATCGCTATAATTAGGTTGGGCGGTCGGTCGAAGGGTGACGCATGGCTTGAGAAGGGTGGGAGCTTCGTCCGCTCAGAGTTGGATGTGGCCGTTTACAATTTCCAGGTCTCCCCTGTAGGCTGAAGCAGAGTTTGGGATGATGACGGCGGGGGTTGGAAGTGTGCAAGCTATTATTAGGTGGTCTCAGTTGAAATTGGAGGTATTTGTACGGATCGATCGACGAGGAGAGAGGTCCCAGTGTTTCTGGGAATTTCCACAACTTCAATACTACTCTCTTGGTCTCGTAATTATTGATTTGTAAATACCTTTTGACTCAAAAATATGATTTGCTATTACTTTTTTGTAGTAGATGACTGATTTATTAATATTTTGATTCAAGCTTTCCATATCTAATATTCTATCGTCTCGTAATTTATTTATTTTTGTCTATTTTGTTTTGACGTTTTTATTTTTTTTAAATTTCATTCGAAATGTGCTACATATTCTTCGAAATGGCTCAGATGTGACAGAACATATCTTTCTAATGACTCCAGTGCAGTACGTACCCACGATCTAATTTCTTGAGTTCTAGAATGGGAATGTAATTCTAATTAAAATTAGAAACATTTTCGTCATTACTTCTGGTCCGTGTCTATACGTTTTCTTGGAATTGGTTATTGTATCAATTTGCAAACATGAAAATATTCCTTCGAAATTTTTCTTGTACATTCGACAAATCGAGAAGTCTAATGTGGTATAAATATTTTAAACAATTTTATTCCAATGAACCTGTGTATCATTAGAGTACTATGTAACATAATGTACTTCCGGCCACTAATTAACCCCACTGCAATATAGACTCTTGTTTCTAGAATTCGAGAATTTTACTTTTATATTTTCTCTATTGGTCGCATACCACTCGAGATTTGTCGAACTATTTAATGAGAATGGACTGAGGCTCTCCAATAAGTGTACAATTGATCACTTCAAAACCGACCTCGATTATGGTGACCAAGACCTGACTTCAACACGATCGCGGGAGAAAACAACAAACCGACGTATCCTTCAGAAACACGTGATCGGCTCAATGGAAGGAGCAGCCGATACAAGAAGTAAACATCGTTGCTGAGCCCAAAAATGAAACGAGAAAAATAAATCATTTCCAGCGAATGTCGCCCAGGTAGAGGGAATAACAGCATTAATTAAGATCTGTAGCATGACTGCCGGCCAGTGGGGCGTCACCACAGACTTCGTTTCCGGTACCAACAACGTGTGTGCTTTGGTCACGAGAAGCGTCCATTTATTTTTTACCGACGCTTCTTTAACTTCGGGCTTTCACCGATGGTTTAGTGGTCGTCATTCAAATTCACATTCAGGTTTCTCTACATAAGTATTAATTAATTGTCGATGATGAGGGCATTCCACACTGTCATTATCATATATGGTGAAACGCAGAAGTCGTTGGAAGCAGTTTCAACATCTGGATGATTGTAACTCCCATTTCAGGGTGAGGGATGTTGCGCGGAAGATATTTAACATAATGGATGAGCAATACGAGATAATCCAAGATTCATAGACTTGACAAGTTTATTTACATCCGTTGCATGGATGATATTAAGTTGGTTTCGTATACGGAAATAATCGAGTTTTCTTTCTTAATGGAGTATGGACGAACTACTTATTCTTCTTCATACGAAGAATAAAACCAGACAACTGACTATTCGACTTTAATTTATTCCCCAAGATTATGTGATGCATATGAAAACATCCGGGTTTCACTATTTAATGTAATTTAACATTCATATCTTTGTTTATTTTTTCAATGAAATATCTGTCATGCCCTTCTTGTGTAACCGATGCAATAGCAAACTTTTGACGAACCACATGAAACCACTCAAAATTCTATTTGTCGGATACATTTTACATTATTGCTGCAACTCTCTAAACTGTAAAACCCACGGTGGATTACAAGATAATATTTCATTTTTTTAATTTTTAACGTGAAAAGTTAATGTTATATCCATATATAAGTTATTTTTTATAGATTTAATATTATTATACTAAAAATTCAAAACTGGGTATGATGCCTGTTCATACATAGAAATAAATAGAAATGTCTGGTGCGATGGAGGCTGTGACAGATCCATTGTGCAAGAATTCTTGTTTCTACACTGTTGGCATTTTCGGTCGTGTGAGTTCATCTCATATTCCTGGACACAAGAGAAAGTGAATGTGATACGTCGGTCACAATTGGTCCACGACGAATTGTAATGGACGCGGACAAGATGACGAGTACGCCATCTTATTCCCGGTGATATTATGCTTCTTAAACGAAGTATTACTACAGAGGAATTCAAAAAACAAAATTGATAATTATTATCAAATATATTTCTGTATACGTTAATTTAAATATTATGATTAAATAAAATTAAACTTTCCCACAACAGGCCTCGAAGTTGTCCAAAGGGTTGGCGGAGGGAAGAGTTCCACGAGATCTTGATCCACCGTAGTACAATATTAGCTCGGATAATATATACTATACTCCTCTATTAAACCGTTACTCTCAGATTCTTCACCAAAATAACGCCTTAATTTCCACCGTCTTTCATTCCGGAGTTATGAAAAAAAACTTTTTTTTGTAGTTCAAGCAATTTTTTTCTAAATTATTAATTTGTTTTATTTATTATTTAGAAATGTTTTAAATTCCAGTGAAGGATTGTGAATGAAATGATACTATTCAAAAATTTTGTCTTTGTCAATGGTCTTATTTTCACTTAACAGACCAAGAACGCTGAACAAATGAGTTAATTAAGGTAATCTCGTGTCAATGCGTTTGCAAGATTATATTTGTCGTTAAAATTAAGTTAATTTTGAAAGGCATGATTTACCTTTTATGAGTTTTATTTTTTTTATTATTATTATTATCACAATCATTATCATCTGTAACTATTTTCACAACTTGTAGTTGTATTCAGGTGGAGTGCGGGGTACTCCAAACATCCTCACCTCAAGCAATATCACAATTTAAAAATCTTCTGACTATTCTACAAGTGTTGGTGGCTACTTTTTGTAGAGTTAGAAATATGTTGTTGTTTTTTAGAGGTGCAGCCGACTGATGCTCAGATGCAGATGGTGAAAGATGACTCCAGTAGGGACTATATAAACACACACAACTTTTTATAAGTGAAGAATTTCTCTTTGCAAATCTTCATATTTTTTATTTTTCTCGTTGTTTGTAGGTTGCGGGTATTAGTTACTGCAATATCTATGATGTGTGAGATTTTCTTAAGTTTGTCTATTAGAATAACATCTGGTCTGTTGTGACGCATTGTCTTGTCGGCGAGGATCCATCTATTAAAATAAATTTTGTTTTCTGAAATGGATTTTGGGAAGGACTTGTAGTACGGGACAGTGTCTTCTACTAGTCCATACGTCCTGCAGAGTTTCTGATGGATATTATTAGAAACCTGATAGTGTCTGTGGGTGTAATCTGTCTGTGCTTTGTTATTATTATGTCTGTTATATTTTTGTTTGTACTATTCGAAGACTATAGAAGCATAGAAGATGTTATTTTTACTTTCGAACTTCGGTGTGTTTTCTTTAAAGACAAATATTAGATACTATTAAATTGAAAAGTAGAAAAGTATATATTACTAAAGTCACTATTAAAGTGCGTTGAGACAATGCCAGGAAATAACTTCCTTGACTCACACAATGACTTGTTTTACCGGTGGCCTCCTTGGTTCTGAAACGCTTCAAAAATATTTCTCAGCGAGTTATTCAAAATACCAAAATTGCCTGTACGTTTTAAACCGTGAAGTTATCGTAAATTTACTCGAATTCATTGATCATAATTGTGTTCGTGGTGAACACGAAAATTGGAAGTAACAAAACAGAATCCTGTTAGTTTTAAATCGCTAAATAACTCCGTCATGGTTAATATTCCCAACAACCGAAGAAGAAAGGTAATTTCCTGTATTCTCTTTATAATATCACTCCATTGTGCAAGTCACTGGAATTTTTTCTAGTTTGTAATCTGAGATTGGCTTGTGCATAACACGTGATTTGTCTTCGCCACCTCGAGTGCAGTGTTCTTTGTCGTGTCGTGACTTCCCATGCTGTCCTATAGCATTGTCTTTCGAATATTGTATTGTCTTTCTGCTTTTTTGGTCATCCTTCTTTCTCTGCTCGTTCCTCTTTTTATCTCTGATTTCTTTCTTCTTTTTACTTATCCTTACTTCAACAACTGCAAATAATATGTTTTTTAATCTCTTTTTCGAGGAAACTGATAAGGAAAGAACATTTTATAAACCTTGCAAATGTCTTATCTTTGAATCTGAAATGTTTACACTAATCTCGGATTTCTATAAAAATAAAATATTTGAGGATAAACGTACATTAGAAATAAATACCTATTTTTCGTGTTCTATTGATTTCATCCGACAGTGAGTAATCCCTTGACGGCAAATCCTCTAACCAGAGCAGTATATGAACGATACTTATATCTTTCCCAGATCGTTGCTCCACAACATTGTGCAGCTAATGCCTGCAGCTAATCTCTCACAGTAATGACTTCGTGTTTTCGCGAATCTTAAGTTGTTGAAGAGTTATAATTTTAAGTGAGCATTCCGGATCTCTGTGAACATTTCGTTGATGGGAAAAAGATAGCTTTCTTTTGGTAAGGGAAATGGCAGGAAAATATGTACTGGTAATCTAAATGTATTTGCTAGTACACGTTATTTTTTAATGGATGTATAGAGTGGTACACATGGTTCGCTAACCGAATTTTAGGATTATCTATTTCTTCAGTCAATAATAATGAAATACGACATTAATAGGACTCCACACAATATTTATTGTGAACTTTTAATGAATTCAAATTTCCAACCCTGTTAGGGGTCCATAGCAATGAAACAACATAAAAAAATGTTAACTTAGCAATTGAACATGAATGACTATTTTTCGATTTTGTAAGTGGGGGATATTTTTTGCTTTAGAAGTGACGAAAAGAATTGTGTTGTAATGATTGAAAGGGTGTACCTCAACACCAAGTCCAATGGAAGATCCGAAATTTCATAGCTCCCACCCTCCGGTGTAAATCGAGCTAATCTAATTTGGAACGTGATGGAGGTGGAAGATGGTGTGCTAGATCCGAACGTTCTGAAATGACGACGCTGGGAGAGTTCAAGGTTCCATCGTCGACGCACGGGACAGATTCGCGGCAGGGGGTTGCTGGGGGCGGCTCGAGCCGACGCCCGGACGAAGGCTGGAGCATATTAAATCACCGGGGCCGGGGGCGGCGCTGCCGCTGCCGCCGGTGGTGGAGGCGGCAGCGGCATCTGCAGGTTAATTAAGAAACCATCAAACGCCGCTCGACGATGATGGATGAGACGGCGGCGGTGGAGGAGTGAGTGCTGGCGGACGGACGGACGGATGGTCGACGGGCGGGCGATGGAGGTGTGTGCCTCGTGCGCTCTCTTGCTCGTTCGTTGGGTGTAGACCTCCTCTCTGCTCGTCAGCTCTGCTCTTCTGGATGGCTCCCTTTGTGGTTGAGGCGCGCCTCTCCACGAGAGAGCATGGCGGACGGATGGCATCTTGAGATGCGGGGGCAAGTTTACGTCCAAACGGGGTTACTCTCAGTACACGGCTTCCAAAAACATTAAATATGATTTAGAAGATGCTACGAGAACATCGTCAATTTGATCATAATTATTAGTAGATTTTGGTGACGCTGGTAAATTTTTGAAGAATAGAGAAATAAAAATAGGAAAAATGAAATGTGTAAAACTCATGGAATGACTATGTTGGGTACAGGGAATATAGAGTACAAAATTAATTAATTAGTAAATAACATTAAATATGAGTATTCTATTTCAAAATTGTACTGTTTACTTAACATAAAATTCATAGATTTATTGTCAAAAAAGTAGTTACGAACTGCATATGAGCATTTGGGAGACACTAATTTTCTCTTCGGAAGCAATCAAGGGACCATCCTATCAATTCCAATCAAGAACCGTAAAACTGAAGCGGATTTAACAATAATACTATACATTAGGAGTCAGTACAAGTTAACCTTTTTTTAAAATATTTATTTCGGTCAGTAATCATATGCGACAGCCATTCCCCGTACATTTTCATTACTTGCCTTTTCTGCGTTTTCTCGTGTGTGACTCCACAACGTCTCTAGCGACAACACGTTATCTTGAAAACAGACGCAATGAGCTCCCTTTCTTATCATTCTCCCAGTTCTCTCGTCCAATTTTGCATCTTTCTCCTTCGTACTGTCCGCAATCCCATAATATATGAGAAACTGTATCAGAATTCCAAGTCAAACCAGCACCAATGATGGTCATTGTGCTAATAAGCTTGGATGACAGCTTGACAGCTTGATGCGTAATTTTTGTTCTGTGAAATAACATTTTACTTTACATATCGATTTTTAATAAATTGAGTTATAAAATGAGTCTCCAAATACTAAATACTCTAAATACTAAAATAATTGATTGAAATACTTCATTAAATCTCGTTTGAACCATCGAATTAAATTTTGTTTGAATTCTAGAGTCTAGTCAATACCAATTTTTAATCTAATGTTAAGACTTATATTTGTGTCAGATTTAAGTGCAATATGTTTGTTAAAAGTAACTATTATAGGAAATTTTAGGTTATTATTATTATTATTATTTACGATATGCGTGGAGGAAAATAACCTGTGGAATTGATATTAATAAATTTTCACAACATGATGAAGAAAACATATTTTTATCAAAATTGTTCTAAAATATGAAAATAAATGATCACTTACAATTAACATCGCTGGAAGTGACACTACCTAAGTTATGAATCTCACGCATTCCGTACTTTAGATTCTATCGGACGAATCTTATCGAAAAATCTCATCAAATAAATCGAACGAGAGGGTAAAAACATGATTCTGTTCTTGGAAGAAAAAAAACATGTTTGTAGAATACTCCTTCAGCACAAATTGATAATTTTTATTGATCAGCTGTAGCTCTGGTCCCGACAAACCTAGTAACGCAAGATTGGTTCGTGCTCAGGACATTTTCTACGAAAATGTGTTAACTATAATTATAACCCGGCGACGGGGTCTACATCTGCATCATTTCGTTCAGGATAAATTCTATCTCATGGTTGTGGAATGTAAAGTATTGTACTAATCGAGTTTTCTTTTATGCAGTATTACAACGCAAATGCAATTATTATTTTTCGTAGATTTGGGATACGTAGTTGTCGTGTAAAAGAAACAAGACATATTTTCACATAACTCTAACGTTTAAATTTAATTCCTGAAAGTAACTTTGTAATGAATATAATATAAAATATTTTGGTTCTTTTATAAATAATTTCTTCAAGGACTCACGTTTTCTCCTATTTGTTTATTTGCCCAATACGATATGATCAAAACTTTACCTGGAGCAACTCTATTTGTATTCACTGAATTTATAAAGTGATGTAAGGATGACTGAATCAGTAAAACGTCTTTGTTGAAGGGTATTTAGGACGAATTTACGAATTGCGTATAACACATAACAGCATAGAATCACCCACCCAATCACTTTACTCTTTTCTAAATCCTTCAAACTAATAAGTCTGAATAAAAATGTCGAATAAAAAATGTTCAATTTAAAAAAAATAAATTTAGGTGTAATTTTTATGCAGTATTTTTTCTAGTTTGCTAATTATTGTAAAGCTACATTGCTTATTACAGAAAGAAGTATTCCATGATTCCACAAATTTATTCTTTGTTGTGGAACGTGTGTTTTGTTTTTACTAAATTTTTTTTGACGTCATGTTCTTTATTTCGACTTCATCAAAGTACGGATTCTCGTAATTCTTCGAAATTTCTGTAGCTGTGTTTCTGTGGCAGCGTTCAAAAATGAATCATCTTTTTTATTCCTATACTTAAGATTTTTATTTTTTTTGTTCGTTGTATCAAAGGCAAGAGATCATCTCCCCGATGTCCATCTCTTCACATGTCCTCGTGTGGATACTCCATGTAATTTGTGTATGCATAAGTCCGAAGCAGCGCTCCGCGTCTTCCTTGGCGCTCTTCAAAAACAATCTCTGCTTTCAATTTGCCTCCGACACGGAACGATGACTAATGGCGCACTGGCCTCCTCCGACCACGGGCCATCGCACCGCCGCCACTTCCCATAAGGCCACACGCCAGCAATGGGACTTTGTTCGGAAGTTAAAGGGATTGCGCATGGAAGAAGCTTACAAGTTTCATCATTGTCATTACGTGAGTCTTGAAGGGATGCAATGAAATGAGGCCAGGAATTTACTACAAATTGCGTATCAAATGTAAACTTTAAATTGAAAACAAACATTCAATCAGTTTCTTAATCCAAACATTTTGTTCTTTATGAATACACTTTTGTGAATGAGCAGGTTAAAGACTAAATTTATAAACTAAATTAGGTGCTCCTTATGTAAGAATTGAAATATTAGACAATTAATTACACCTAGAAAAATGAATCGATGAAAGAAACATTTTTACCGTCGTAAAATTAAAAATCAGATCTTGGCATGGTGTCAGTACATTCAATATGATGGAGTGAAAACATAGAATATGTGAATGAATCAATTGATAGACATACAACTTTCGTGATGGTATATCTCACATGCATGGACATCTTCCCCGAGCATTGAATGAGCAAACAAACGTTAATATTGATTACCATGACACTAACATAAAATACAATCAGATACGCCGCATTATTATCTTATACCCGTGGTTACCTATTGCATGCTTTTTTTCTTCTGGACATTTCTCAGACACCCGAGACGTCTTCAGCTATTTTGTGACGAATAATTATGGTTCTTCACATATTCAAATCACGTAAACCCTGGATTTTCCTAACCGTCTCCATAGCGCAGTGGACAAGATATCGGCTTAAGGACCTCTGATTGAGACCCGCTGAAGCATCTCGTTTGACACACAAATCTCTTTCACTAGAGGAATTATCTTAAAATGAGAGTAGTTTTTTTGGAGGGCTAAGATTTAATGTACCGTGGTTTCTACTCGAGATGTACGATTATAATAATAATAATAATAATAATAATAATAATATCAAACCAAATACCCATTCGACGAGGCATTTTCTAGGACGATACATTCAGTCCAATTTGGTTTTGCCTCGAACTCAACCCTTTATCGAATATGTTGAATGAATCAGGTTTCATATTTAAACTTCTCGATGGAAACAAAAGGATGCATACCATTAGCCACTTGTTTTATATATATATGACTTAAAATTATTTGCTAAAAATAAAGATGAACTTAATAAACTTCTGAAGATCTTTCTGCACAATTTAGTAAAGATGTACAAAAGAATTTTGGATCCGACAAATGTGCTATGTTGAATGTTAAAAGAGATGAATTGTCAGTCCCATTAAGAGTACAAGCAAACTCCTGTGAAATAGAAGCATTGAATTCTCATAACAGTTATAAATATCTGGGTTTCATTCAAAGTCTACTAATAAACAAGCACAGTAAACAAAAACTGAAATCCTTATTTAGGAAACACCTCAGCAAAATTCTGGAGACAGAATTAATTTCAAAAAACAAAATTAAAGCAATTAATTCTTTGTGCATTCCAGTTTTGGCATATTCATTTGGGATAGTTCATTGGTCACAAACAGATCTTGAAAATTTAAACAGGATGGCAGTTACAACTCTCACAAAATAAAGAATGTATCGCCCTAAAGTCGCAATTGAACGCCTTTACATTCCTAGGAAAGCAGGTAGTCGTAGTTTGTTGGACCTGAAAGTGTTGTGTAATCGTCTAGTAACAGGACTCAAGAAGTACTTTTATGCAAAATCTGAAATGTTTCCACTACACAAAGCTGTAGTTTCGAGTGACAATGGTTACACTCAAATGAACCTCAGTAACAGAGAAAACTATCCTACTATCACCACATTCAAGGACAGGTTGAAGGCGTGGAAGACGAAGCCTTTCCATGGCAGATTTCCCCTTGCTCTTGAAAATGCCGATCACGGTGTCTCAGTGCAATGGCTCAGAGATGGGGCTCTATTTGGAGAGACGGAGGGATTCATGCAAGCAATCCAGGATCAAGTCATCGCAACCAACAACTAAAAAGTACATTGAAAAGCAAGATGTTAACGAGAAATGTAGAATCTGTCACCTGTCATCAGAAACAAAAGATCACATTACTACTGGATGTACAAATTTAGCTAACACACAGTATCTGCGCCGGCATAAGCTGACTGCTAACATTATACACCAATCTATTGCAACAAGATTCGGAGTTTTGAGAGAAGAAGCTGAAATGATCACTCCCTATTATGAATACCAAGCAAGATCTACAATAGAAAAAGATTTTAAACTATATTATGACCTACCAATATACACAGATAAAACAGTCCCAGCTAATAGACCAGATATTATGCTACATACTATCAGGGAGCGAAAAGCATTCATAATTGATGTCACTCATCCAGCAGATCATAACATTGACAAAGCAGAAATGGATAAAATTTCAAAAGACATCCCACTTTCAATAGAATATAATGACATTTATAAACTCGAAACTGTAGCAATTCTACCTATCGTTATTACAGTAAATGACCTCAGAAATAAGAACCTGCTAGAAAATTAGGGAAAACTCAATCTGCATCCCAAAAAACTTATTCCCAAGATCTTAGAAACTTGCCGTATTGTTCGCACCGTGCTTAACTTACTAAGCCAGGAATGAGGCGTGCTACATAGCCTCTCAAACCTAAAAAAAACGGGTGAATAATCCCCGACAAGAAATTGTATAATAATAATAATAATAAATTTAGTGTCAAAAAAGCACTACAATCTTCGTATGACCACACGGAATACAGTAAACTAATTTACTCTCCGGTAACGAGCAAGAGACCATCCCATCAATTTCGATCAAGGACCCAAAGTCAGAGGCGGATTCTGCACACTCCTAAGATAAGAGTACAAATAGTCCGGTACATGTTATAATGTTAATGGAATACCAACAAATTTGTATTTAATAAAACAAAACAAATATTTCAGATAAATGCGTTATTATCAAGCTATAGATTATTTGGAAAATATCGTTTATAATGTATTAACATTACACTAAATTCGAGCTTTACTAAATAGACGCTACCCCTAGACAAGAGTATAAAACATTCGCCTCTATCCTAAAGGAAAATCGGAGAAATACCTGGGCTACAAATTTACTACTCGGAATTTCATCAAAACACATCCTCCGTGAAGATACAATTCGCCAGCGCAGTGAATCTCCTCGACGTGGGCGTACGTGAAAAAGTATCGGGCGCGGTCTGTCGAGCGGAAAACAGTAGGAGGAGTTCGATCGCGGGTCGTCCGGCCGGCCGGGGTCCGCGTCATTAGCTGCGTTGGCGTCGGTGGGGGTGAAGGGGTGGGGGTGTACGGGGTGCGGCTAATTCAATCCACTGTTAATGAGAGGCGCCACCATCGCTTCGCCGTGTTCCGCGAATAATTGCTCCGCTTTGTCGGCGCGCTTCACCCCGTTCATCACGTGGCCGACGTGCTGATGTCATTGGAAAACGCGCGTTCGCATCGCACGTCACGCAGCCGGATGGACGTCGGCGATGGTGCGTGGTTCGCGTGGTCAGTGGTGATCGCTGATGTTTACAGAAATAGCCAAATTAATTGATGACGGAGCGCTTACAATAGGAGACGAAAGGGTGGTGGAGGGTGGGATGGGAAGTTACGTCAATTGTTCAATTTTAAATTAATCAGGTCCGTCACAAGAGCCTTACTGCTTTGGTCTACCTCAGCCGATTTCGGCTTGACATGATCGTTGTCAAGTTGTCACTTCTGTCACATGACGTCATGTTCACATTTTATTTATTTATTAATTTTTATTTTGGTGAGGTTCTGGTGACATAGTGGTTTAGGATCTTTCACCGCATTTGAAAGGGAAGGGTGTTAAGGAAGAAAAAGGGAATCCCATGTGGTGGTTGGTATCGCATTGAAATTGGACACACTTTATTAAGTCAAGCTATTTTTGGCCACTTATTTAATTTCTCTCAACACTAATATGTAATTACCAGATCAAAATTCCGGACCTAATATTATTCCAGACGCCACCGAAACCATCGAAAAGGATAGAATTTTCTGAAGTTGGTAGGAGTTCATTTATATGTGAAAGCAAACTATACATCGTATTTTACATTTGGGTACTATACATAGTTAATTTACGATTTTTCAGATTATATATACAAGCTATGAGTTCAGAATGACACTTATTCTATGCTCACTGATGTATACGCACCTTAATCAATTTTATGACGACTTCTGTAACCTTTACGGTCTGATGAGTAAATCTGAGATTTTCGGCAGAATTTCCGTTCAATATAATAGTAGACATAGGTTCTGTCCAGAGAAGGGACGAGAAATAGGTGGCTATTATTATTTTTACTATTTTTCCTTCATTTTTAATCTCAGCATATCGTTGCTGGTGAAAGACGTGAAGCGGGCTCACGCCAAGCATTCTCATCTACTCCTGGTTTAAAAATTTTCTTACCGTGTGGGTAGTATTCAGAATATCTGCTTTTTGAGTGAGAATGTCGCCAATTCTTACGTAACCCTAAAATTTCAAGACTTTCATGGACTACGGAATCACACCCGTTGCGGAGAGAACAATTGGTACAATGTACACCCTATTTAGATTGCTCATGTTTTTAATTTCATTACTCAAATCAGAATATTTACTCCTCTTATCATTGATCTCTGCCTGAATACTTTGTGTGTTTGGAATTGCTACATCAACGAGCTAGGCTACACTCATCTCTCTGTCTCGTAACAGAATATCAGGTCTGTTGTTAACAATGTGCTTGTTATATTATTATTTAGAGATTTTCGACACATCTAGGCAATGCTCAATCTTGAAACTTCATACACGACCTTCACGGAAAATTATCTTTTAGTGACAATGTTTCGACCGCTATTTGGGTCATCATATGATAAGTGAAACTAAAATTTACATCTGCTTAGGAGGTCGTGTAAGAAGTTGCTATATTACTATGACAGTGGACGAAAATATCATCAATGCTGTATCTCATCCACGGCTTTTCTACTGTAGCCACCCACATGGAGCCTTTGCTTGCGGTCTGTTTTCGCATTGCGGACCTCGACACACACATGTTGAAGGCGTGGGTGGCGCTGTGGAGAGTGCTCGCGTGCTCCATTGGGACACTTGTCTCTTCCACAACCCCTACACCCCCCGTCCCTCCCCTCCCTCAGCTCATGAGTGTGGCCATCAATATTCCAGTTAATGACCCTCTTGAGGAGAGTCGCTACTTCGGATGCTGCCACGGAGCATAAGCTGAGTCTTCAGAAGAATTGAACAGGCAGCTTAACTTATTAAGTAGGGTAGTTGCGTGTTTCACTTTTTAGAATATTTCGTTTAGAAAGTGGACCGTACATTAAGATGCAAAATATAATGAAAAACTTCATTCAGTTATCTTATAACATGAGCATCTGCGAGGTATGTTACACCTTTCACCCTCATGATTTTGGTGGAGGCATGTGGAAGTATTGATGCTGGGTCTGCTCAATTGATGTGTGACTGGAAACCTCGTTGCGTTCGGGATGGAACTCATGTTCTTCAACTCAGCCGACACGCATCCGCGATGCTACTTAGCCACCATTCTCTGTTAAAGCTTTATAAACAAGATTTATAACGTTCATATTATAAGGTTGTGGTACTCCTAATATCATATTGAACTAAATTTATGTTCCTGGAATTGTGCAAGTCGCATTTTTCGTCTGATCTTTTCTTTGCCAATAGGTTGATTTTCTTCTTTAAAATATTTGTTCATAAAACATTACAAATGTGACGTTATATATATATATATATATATATATATATATATATATATATATATATATATATATATATATATATTAGATTTTTTAAATATTTTTATGAAATAGATCATTTTGTTAATTTTTGCATCTTTTGATCGACAAGAAATCATGTTACGAAAGATTCTTTTATTCATACTATGTTCACAATGTATAAAACAATTGTACTACCAAAAACTTATTCTCGTATTTATTAATATATATTTCTGTAAGGGTTATTTATTTTGAACATTTTTCTAACTATATTTGAAGGAATAAGAACCCCCTAACGATAATTCGTGTTTCCCACCCTTTTCTATACAAAGTGGGTTCCATCTTGGCCCTCCCTAATCTAAGAGATTATTGAGAATTGTTGCTTTTAAAGGTTGAAGCTATGTTCTTAAACATAATAGTGTGTATCGAACCAAGTAAAATAAGGGGCTGAACCGGAGTAATTTAAAATAAATGAGAAAATCATCAAATTACGACCACGAAATTCATACGCAACCTGCGCTCCTAATCCAAAATCGCCGTTGACCAGGTGTTAGTTATTACCATCTTTTAAATAACTTCATTCAGGAAGACATTACGTAATTAATGAGGTACTCTACAAAACGAGCACTGGATTGTGACGGCGGTGCTCAGTCTGGTCGAACGACATGGGCCTCACTCCTCTCGCAACCCTCAGCCAGGTGGCGAGCGCTCTTGGGGGCAGACGAGTCTTTCTCTTTCAGAAGAAGAGGGGGCCAATTTCGAATTTTGAATTTGGATTGCCGCATTCTCAGGTGCGATGCTTTCCCTTTTCTACTTTTGTTCTACGTCCACCCCATCTGGTTCTAGCCCTCCACCACACGTCGACCCCCATCATCCCCCCGGCGGGGCTTGTAATTTCGAGCTGCGCCGCCCCCGTCGCCACCGCCGCAGTCTGAGTGACGCGCAACGCTTTTTCCTAAAGTGTTGGCTCTGTCTCTTATANTGGCCAGGGTTCTTCATTTCTTATTGTTTATTTTGCCCCCCGTCGGTCGAAATCTCTCGCTGTGCCTTGTGACGGTTCTTTTTCGCCGGCGGCGTCCGTGGCAACGGGCAGCCGAGAGTTCACGAGAACGGCAGCAAAAAATTTGTGCTGCGTTGTGAACACAATTATTCCACGGCCTCTGATTGGACAGCAATTAGCGTTGGCAACAATGAGCTTGGGATGATGCATCATAATTGGTCAAAGTGAGGTTCGGTCGTTTTGTACCTGTCCATCAACACAGAGTGCTTTGGAAAGTGGGGGGGGGGAGGTGAAAGGGAGGCCAGGGATGGGTTGCTGGGAATGCAATGGTTGGGAGATACATGGTGATGATGTTTTTGTGGTGGCAGCGATTTGGTCACCGAGTGGAAGAAGAAAATATCACCAACGAATTGTTAAGAAATTAGAATAATGATGTGAGAATAATTATTTGACGCAATGCTGCTGAGTTATTTTGTTCTCTTCTTCAGTTCATGGTCATATAAATCAATTCGAGATTATTTTACTTCGATTATCAATTTCGATTCTTCTTGAAGTTTTTGTCAAGAGTGTTGAAATATTTTGCAGACAGTCGCAAGACCCATAGCAAAAACATATAAAAGTCTGTAATAGAAGATTACAAAAGAATATATTTTTCCTGTATTATTTGTAACTTTGCTTCTCACTATCATCTAATTATAAATTAAGATAGTTTTTCTTATTTTGGGACAAGTGTTTTACATTATATCATACAAAAATGATTTATTTTTTACTAATTTGTACATTTGTCAGTACAGTACAGAAGATTATCACTAAACAAACATATATTTACTTAGCAGAAAACGATTATGAAAGGATAGACTACACATATTTGTATGATACATTGCGATGAGTATCTGTTTTTAAATACGGCACACATTCAGCAAATGCCATAGCATTAAATTTATGATCTCAGTGGCAAATTTCTTGAAGTTCCCCTTCCCACAAACCTGTTTTTCTGGTCCGATAAAGAACTGCCGAGAAATGTTCTTACCTAGTTATCCGTGAAAATATTTCCAAGTAGCGGAATGAAGTTATCTGCACTATGTGACTCCTAAAGAATTTTGCCATGTTTTTTATTTATGAAAGAAAAAATACGATGAATCGTTTTAGAGTTATCTCAAATAAATCAGCTTGAAGGATAAAAAGATGGAAAATCCAAAATAATGACTAATTTTTTAAATGAAATATTTAAGTCAGATAAAATTGCATTTATGTAAATGTTGCAAATTTTAACTTCGTAAAAATAATCATTTCATCTTCTCTTTCGATTAGTGTCCTGTCCCAAATAGAGAGTTCTTAAGAACTACTGATGGTTCTACGGATACTTCGCGAAAGTTTTTTAATTCTGCGAATGAATAAATGTTCTTGAATTCCCACAAACCTGTGGGATTGGAAGTGTTTCATGTACAGTAGACGGGCCATACAAGAAAGCTGAATATCAAAAGAACAAAGATCTCAATTTTCAACACTATTGTTTGATCTATTCATCAGGCTAGTTTTTCAGTATCTTAATTACTTTATGCATACATATGCCCAACAAAAATTTCAATATTAAAAAATAAATTATAAAAAACTTCCCAAGTGTTTCAAACTAATATATTCTTTCTAACATTCACAATAAAAAAAACTTTCAAACAAATTGGCAATTGAAAATTTAATACCGGAGAAAGAAAAATAATTTAAAATCAAAACACGCATGGTACGTTCTTGGGAAAGGACAATGAAGACGATTGGCAATTTTCATAATCGTATATAATATAATCTAGCTCATCTTTTGGTAGAAAAATACGTGATAAAACTCAGAGGAGAAGAAATGTAGGAGGACAGGATGAATCTATTGTGAGACGACTGAATTAGAGACGACAGGACGGACGACGGCAGACAAGAATAGACATGGACTGAGTTAGAAGACAAGTAAATGAGATTTATATAATGTGAAATTTTAATGTGATTTTCTGCGTAATGACACTGTTGAAGACGCAACAGTCGAAGGTCTTTGATTAAAATAAAGGTAAAAACCATCTTCAGTCTTTGTCCCAACCATATGTATTGTACGTTCGTTTCCGGGTGCTGAAGATCAAACAATAGTGTTGAGAATGGAGAAATTTTTATCTTTTAGACATTTAGCTTTCGTTTATGATCCATCTACTGAATGACTTGGCTATCAATGGGGATTCAAGAACCATTATTCATGAGAAAAATTCAAAATGTGTCGCATAGTGTCCACACATCCATCAGCAGT
Source organism: Laupala kohalensis (assembly GCA_002313205.1). NCBI lineage: Eukaryota > Metazoa > Arthropoda > Insecta > Orthoptera > Trigonidiidae > Laupala > Laupala kohalensis. Next base: position 647,892 of record NNCF01128603.1, read on the forward strand.
TCTCAAGTACTTAGTATTTATTTAGGACAGAACTAGAGTCAAAATATACGACGAAATGATTGTTTTTACGAAGCTAAAATTAACATTTACATAAATTCAAAAATGTTTGTGAGCCTTAATATTTCATAAACATATTTAGTTATTTTGGATTCTCCATCGTTTGCTCCAAAGTTAATTTATTTCATTAGAGCTCTGGAACGACGTTTACAATTCATAATATTTTTTCTTTAATAAATAAAAAAACATGGGACCGGAAACGTTCAAATTTCTCTTTTATATTAGATGAAAAGATAGTATCTTTTATTCTCGGAGGAGTATTTAAACCGCATCAAGGGGTGGGCGTGCGTGTTCGTTTCGACGTGGCGTTGCGCGAGTCCATCGGCCGATGACCTCATGTCTCCGCGTGTCTGTGTTGACCTTGCGGGTCGTCAGACATCGTCAGGCGTCGTCGTTATTAAAGAAGACGACTCAACACTTGCATGAGCTCAGGAAACAGACCTCGAACTCGGGGCTTCAAAGGAGACACTGCTGTCACGCCTTGAGTTACATATGTTGAGTTATATGTTATATGAGGGGTTATATATTATATGAGGGGTTATATATTATATGAGGAGTTATATATTATATGAGGAGTTATATATTATATGAGGAGTTATATATTATATGAGGAGTTATATATTATATGAGGAGTTATATATTATATGAGGAGTTATATATTATATGAGGAGTTATATATTATATGAGGAGTTATATATTATATGAGGAGTTATATATTATATGAGGAGTTATATATTATATGAGGAGTTATATATTATATGAGGAGTTATATATTATATGAGGAGTTATATATTATATGAGGAGTTATATATTATATGAGGAGTTATATATTATATGAGGAGTTATATATTATATGAGGAGTTATATATTATATGAGGAGTTATATATTATATGAGGAGTTATATATTATATGAGGAGTTATATATTATATGAGGAGTTATATATTATATGAGGAGTTATATATTATATGAGGAGTTATATATTATATGAGGAGTTATATATTATATGAGGAGTTATATATTATATGAGGAGTTATATATTATATGAGGAGTTATATATTATATGAGGAGTTATATATTATATGAGGAGTTATATATTATATGAGGAGTTATATATTATATGAGGAGTTATATATTATATGAGGAGTTATATATTATATGAGGAGTTATATATTATATGAGGAGTTATATATTATATGAGAGGTATAAGGAGCACCTTGAGTTATAATGAAATACTTTTACTGAATCACTATTACAGTTTTTCACAATTACTTTCCCAGAAATATTTTTCTTGCATTACACCTATGACACTATTTCTAGACAAAAATGTAATACCAACTTTCGAACAGAACACCTTGGAATATTTTGAAAAGAGGGTCTTCTCAAAAGCATTCTTTTTTCTTGGGAGGGGGTGAGGGAATGAAAAAATGTTATTTATTCAACGCAGAAGGCAGGTATGTAATTTAAGTGACGATTTAGGTAAAAACCACCAATATCAAAAATATTTTACTTCATTTATATAAAGTATGCTGTCAGCAAGGTTTAACTTTAATTCTATCTTACAGCTTCATTTCATGTTGCAAATATGTGACTTGGCAAACGTTATTACAAATTAAGGAGGGAGGGGGTTGGTTCATCCTTCCTTTAACAATGGCTCTAATTTTCATTTGGAATAAAACGGACGTCTTCCTGTACTACAATTTTAATATAGAAACATAAACCTGATGATGGATGAGATTTCTTATATCATAGGACTGTTTGTGTGGTTTCTTCTTTCACTACGTTAATCCAATCAATTAATTATAGCAGTTTCTTAGCATTGTTTGCACGTGTGCCATAGAAGGTTGGATTCAGCGCCCGTAAAATGATTATGAAAACGTGCGAGAGTCATGTTGGTAGAATATCAGCTCTGTCTCNGGTGTAAAATAGAGAGAGGAAGTAGCAACAATGTTAGAACTAAATTGAATTAATGACAGTGTTTTTTGAAAAGTACAAGACAATTGTTTTAAAGAGTCCTAACAATTCGATTAATATTTTAGAACTTTTTTTTTTTCATTTTAACATGATAATTAACATGAGGTAAAGTTTAAGGAATGGGAAGCAAATATTCAAATTATCTTTTACAATACAATAATGTTTTATACAAAGTATTTTCGTAAATATATGTTGGAAAATTCGTAGGAATAATGTTAGCACGGGAACTAGTTCGAATGACTTGCACCATTTCAGCAACAACAGCTGTGGTCCCTACAGTTGCTGGAGTTGGATAGAGTAGGATATCAAGTGAAGTTAAAATTATACATTTTCACGCAAAACAGAACGAAGGTATTTGTTACTTGAATGAAATATATTGAAATCATTTTCGTTCTACACAAGTTAAATATATATTGCCCTCTGCCGTGTATGTGAGTCGTTGAAATGACTGCAGTGGCGTAACGGGGGGCGTCTTAGCTCCTCATGTGTTCGTGAGCCAGAGATTGAGAGTTCAATTCCAGCGTGAGGTATTTCTTGATGCGACATCCACTCATGTCAAGTGTCCTCTTTATCGTCCTGATCACGCCACGTTGGCCTTTGATAGTTCCGTGTCATTCTTGTTATTTATGTATTGGTATCTAAGATATCTACATCTTACTACACAAATTACGGATGACAAATATAGGAAAATAAATTCAAATTGTGTTTGGAAATGTCACAATTTTCCCAATTTGAATGTATGACCATAAATGTGAAAATCGTGATCTATCTAAGTCACTCGATTCTTCATCAGTAATGATTGTTGTATGTTTACGTATTACGGGTGATTATGACATTTAAACACAAAAAATTTCATATATTTCCAAAGCATCGTACACATTTTTGTATGAATATTTTGGTCACACATGGTATAGTCGAAATAATACATTACGTATTTTAGTTTTGGACTATTTTGTTAAATTATTTTAATCCTTAGATTTCTATGGAGATTTAAGTGGTGGCAGAAATACTGTGGAACGTACTTATTGTAATTTTGGTATAAATAATCAATTTGCACAGAAAACTCTTGATCAGATAACGTTTTCTGTGGATTTTGTTTCCGTGGATTTCGAAGTTTTTGGAAAAGTTTTCTGTGGAAATTGATTATTCGCATCCATATTACAATTTGAAGGGTAATATATTGAAACTAATTAATTAATAATATTATTTCCTTTAATTTCAGAGAGGAAACGTGGTCGCCAGACGTACACGCGCTACCAGACGCTGGAGCTGGAGAAGGAGTTCCACTTCAACCGCTACCTGACGCGACGGAGGCGCATCGAGATCGCGCACGCGCTCTGCCTCACCGAGCGCCAAATCAAGATCTGGTTCCAAAACCGGCGCATGAAGTGGAAGAAGGAAAATAAAACGAAACCCGACGCCGGTCAAAATGGTGAAGGGAACGCGGGATCGGACATCACGCCCCAAACCTCCCCTCAGTGAACCACCCCTCGCCTCACGCCCTTAATTTATATATAGTCATTATATTTAATACATATAATTACATGAACTTGAATGTAAACATGGGAGATTAATACTTTTGTGGAACCAAGTGATCATCTATTCGCATAGCAAGTTAAAATTATTTAAATAAAAAACTTTGAGGAGGGAATATGAAAAATGCAGAGGAAACAAGAAAACGAAGTAGTATGAAATGAAACCAAGAACTGTTACGAGTGACGGGAATGAGTTATATGATATGAATCTAATAACCACAAAAACCTCCGATCTTTGAAAGAATAATTTTGTGAAATTCGAATTTTTTTAAAGAAGCAAATAGAAAGGTTTTTTTTTGTGTTCTTTTAATTGTTAGATTCATTATTTTCATGACAACACGCCTTTTAAATGCTTTGGAATAGTTTCTCCCCTGTTTAAGAAGTTTCGCCTGAATTTTCGTTCAAGTTCTGCACGAAGACATGAAAATTAAGAATACAGATCCTCGTAATTCTTCTGCCGTATCTCTTTGTGACTTTGGCGTGCAGAGATCGTTTCTGGTCAGAAATCGCTCAGGCGATTAAAAGCGCTTGTATGATGGCGCGTAGTCGTTAAGTATTGTTCTAAGCATTCTTAAAACTCAATGTGTGTACGTGACTTTGTCATCGGCTACGAACAACTCCAGTGTTCTCTTTTTTTTTTTTCGAGGAGTTGGAGTAACATAATTGCACCTTTATAACGCATCCATCCAGAAATTGATACGATGAACTTACGTAGATGTAATAATTCCCCTTTTCACTACGAACCGTTTCCTGTAGTCAACAAAGCAAGTTGGGAGGTTCATCCAGGATCCTCGATTTCTAAGATTTTTTTCGAAGATACACTTCAGTGTCAACGAGTCAATATGCAGTGAGAGTGAAACCGATTATACGTAATGTCGAAGTCAATATGTATCAACAGTGGCCAAAAAAATGTGCTTCTTGTGTTTGGGAAGAAAAGTTCTCGTCGATTCGCTCCAGTGTTCAAGTGTTAACTCAGTGCCCACTTCCCCCCCC
>NNCF01128603.1:678407-724104 GCA_002313205.1 Laupala kohalensis
TTTTTTTAACGATGGTGCTTGAATTAAACTGCAATTCAAAAGTATTTAAAGAATTAATTTACTTTAAATTCACGTCCAATATCGGTAAAATGCACCGTTGTTACAGAAACAATAAAAACAAAAAATTTACAATAACCTCTTTGGAGAATGTTTAAGTGTAAACCAAGCTAGTAGAAATGTTTTCAACCCAAAAATTTAATACATTTTTCCAGGAATATTAAAAACAATCCTACAATTGCTAGCATCAATGAGTAATGTGATTTCACTACAAATTCTTCGAGGTACATAATACTATAGGAAAATTCTCGGACTTAAGCCCCTTTCACCCTGGGGCCCCAAGTGTTCCTCGCTTGTTACGCCACCGACTCGACCGCAGGGTGCAATTCCTCCCTTTTTGAACGGGGGCGGCCACCCTGCTTGCCTGCGTTGAATGCCCTTCCTCGCTTTGGTCGTCGTTCCTGGCTCGCCGCGCCGCGCCTCGTCGGCAGTCCGCCCGCCCGGTCGACCGCCTGCGCGCTTGCTTGCCTTGCGTGAGCTCGCCACTCTTGCTTTTGTGAGGAGAAGCGTTGCGACGTTGCCACGTCTCCAACGGATGGGATCTTTGAATGAGCGTGGTGGAGGAACGGCTGAAGATTTGAGGAATGTGATGGTTGGGTGCGCGAGTTAGAACGTGATTGGTATGTGGGGAATTGTGTTTGATTTCGAAGAAACAGTTTCTTGCTACTGAAATTTCACTCTGAAAATGAAATATCCTCGTCATGTTTGTCAGTTTCCCAATAAAGTTAGTTTGGTTATCAATTGCTTATTGTGCGTTAATTTGAATGATATTAAATGTAATTCACAATTTAAATGTTTGTACTTAATATAATTCTTTTGATTCAGTCGTATTATAGAGGGGTTATGTTATGAATTTGATTGAACTCTAAATTAAGTAACTTTTGTGTTCGAGAGAGAATTTTTTAATGTATGAAAACTGAAAATTACGTACACACCGTTTTTTGGAGATTTTTATTTCAAAGAAATTCTCAACTATTTTCTCTCAAGATTCATCATTCTTTGTCAAAACAATTGTGAAGACTATAGGTTAATGAGCGACCTACCATTTTAGAAACGAGAAATCTACCTTCAAGTTTCTCTGCTGCAAAAAAGAAACGTGGTCACAAAAATTGTAAAATGATTCTAGAAACAATATTCTATTATATTTTACTCACCACAGTTACTTTGGTAATTTATCTGATCAAGGTGCGATCTTCCGGAATTTGAAAGTTGGGTACCTCAAAATATAGGGTTTCGTGTTTTTCGAAAGTGATTAACCTGATTGCTTTATCGTAGCACCTCCCCCATCATTAATCATGTAAATGTGTATAACGTTTGAGCAAGAAAGTGTTCGCAATTGCTTAACAAATACTGGAGAATCCAACGTTACTAATTCGATGTACACAAGGACGACAAGGAAAAAGCAAGAAAACAAACTTTTTCTTGAAAAGTAACAATCTTAACTACTTATCCCGAAATCAAACGTTAAATTGATTCAAAGAATTCAAGGTAATTATAGTTTTGTAAGGAACATTTTACTTTTATAAACTTAATATTTACTAACTATTCAGGACACATTTTATTTCGGAGTTCCATTCATTGACGACCGTCAGCATGTTCAGTCTTTTTATACTCGTATTGATTTCCAATTATAAGAGGGAAAGTCAAATCTCGAAGTTCTTCCAGTCGTGCGATAAATCAGTCTCTTGAAGCTAATGTGGATGAAGAATTATTGTAAAGATTGGGAATCAAGAATCATTGAAGGAAAATATGTTTAAAGGAGTCATGTCTTTGTAATTCAGTTCTATATCACAAGAAGAAATGAGAGAAAATTTGTGTGTCAGAACTAACATTTCATTTCATAATTAGTTTATCGATGGCATAATACTTCGTTTAGTATTAAGGTTACTGTTGGCGTAGAGTGAAATGTTTTTTTAAATTTTTTTAAAACAACTTGTGATAAATTTAGTATTCACAGAAAAAAAACTACATACAAAAAGAAATTTTTTTTCAAGTATATCAATAGAAAGAACAGTAAATAATAAAAATATTATATTTCCATTTTCCTCTTTTTTGTGTGTTGTAATAAGTGGGCTCGATATCTCCGGAAACATTACGACTATACCAGATCGCAAAAAGAAAGTTTTTTCTTTACAATATCAAAATTTTTGGACGTGGACTTATATCTAAAGCTTTTTTGCTGGTGAAATCACACGATTTACTTTTGATATTCTGATACTTTAAATGTGCCGTACTCAAGGTTATTATATTGCCTATCTCCTGTTTCTAGTTTTAGTTAAATAATGTTTTCTTTGAAGGTTAAGTTAGTCCTATTTATTAAAATCAAACACCCGACGGATATGAATCACTATAGTGTCCGAATATTTTGTGTCTCGTCATTAGAGATAGCAGTACTGAGTGGTATGTGTATGCTACTGTGTCAGCCGTGTTCAATGGTAGCGAGAGCGTCGTAAACAATTTGAATAGGATGGTCGTCACACATGTTTTGACATTCTGCTGACGCCTTCAACGGCCAGTGAACATCAGCTCTGACAAGAGTCGTTCGCGTGAAGCTCACTGCGGGATTTGAATGCCCTTCGTGGGTTGATCACACACGAAGTAAGGTAAACGCATGTAATTCAAGGAAGGTCCTCTTCTCTTTTATCTAGAATGAAGAGTTAGAATAACAGGGAGCTAATATTATTGTTTGTAGCACTATCTCTTGTTAAAAAGGTTGTGAACGGGAGGGGGGTATGTTTTAATGCTAATCTGGAAGTAAAATTTACTCTCAATTGAGAAACTTCCTTCTTACGAAACATGTTGGCAAGATAAAAGATTTCTGCATTTCAGATATAACTTTCCTGGTCAATGATAATCTTGCAAGATTCCCTTTAATGTTTTAGAAATTATTAAAATGATCGAAATTGTACAGGGAATTACTTAAACTCCACTTCGTTTATATTATTATTATTATTATTATTATTTCACTTGTCTTCTCGCTTAATTTGGTAAGTAGTAATCAGGTTAAGTCCAACAAGAAATCAAATCGACTTTGTCAAGCACTTTTTAAAAATGAGCGCCCTTCCCAGGAGTGCGATTTTCTGCACTTCATGTTTGTTAATTGTTCCTGGGATATTACCAAGACGATTTTCGTGTTCCTCCTTTAAGGGTTCCAAGAACAACTAAAATTACGGATATAACTATATTCTTCGTTCTTTAAACTCTTTCCTGTGTTACTTTTATTAAAATGAGAGAATTTAAACTGCTTTTTTATTATTAGATATAATATCTATTTATATTTGTTATTATTGTTTTGTATCGCGTTGGCTTCCAAAACCATCAAAACGTTTTAACTCTTTTATCCTGAATATCGCATATTGTGACGTATCACAGAGCAACAACAGAACAGCATAACTATTGAATAACTTTGACTTTTATGTATTAAAACAAAACAGATATTTTATACATAGACCGTAAGTATTCAGTGGTACATTTATAATATATAGAAGTAATTTTTCAGTACGGATTACAGTTTATCTACTGGTGTACAGAATTCAATATCATTACAGTAAGATTTTATAATCATTTTTTTTCGTCAAGGAACTAAAATTAATATCTAAAAGTAATTTGAGTGAAATATGGAAGGAAACTGAGAATCTCATTTATTCAAATTTCCATTCTGATTTGTTTGTGTGTAACTCACTTTTATTTATTCTCTCATAATTCGATTTGAACGAAATGTTTAGACAAAACCTCACGCATATGACGAGGTATTGTAATCAAAATCGCTCACCATGGCGACGCGTGTTGGTATAACGAGGTTATGCAAAAGACATGTTTTGTTCAACTCTGTGATTTTACAATCGATGTTTGACCTGATGACATGTTTGTCTTCGATTTGATTTATGACGTTTCCACTTTCCGACAAACGGGTGTTGGACGTGATGCGGCGCAACCGGACTTGAAATGAGTGATTGAATGAATACTCGTTCAGTTTGGGATAAACGAAAAGAATGGTGTGCTTCTGAATCCAGTCTTGTTCTTGGGAAGTCATTTGGACATTGAACGTCAACACAAGTTCGCGCTTAAATTAGTTTTATATGAGGTGAAATGAGTAAAGCAAACTTGAAGAAGTTTGTATTTTGGTAAGAGTAGAACAAGAAACATACCGTGTTTTACTGCGTTCCTTAGCAACATATACACGCTTCACGTGTCTCTTTGATATTTCAAACTCCGAGGTTCATCCCAACCGCACTCTGGCGTTTGGAATTCGGTTAAGAGGGCCCGCTGGTAAGAGGTCACATAATTCAATGCCTCTTTCCATTGGGAATGTGAAGGCAGAAATGTCACGGTTGGTATTAAGCAAACATGGGGCAGCACGTAATGGCGCCTAAAAATACGAAGGAGATATATTATTCCACTGGCAAAATATTTTTAATGAGACTAAAATATTCAATATTGATAAAAATGTCTAACCTTTTTCTAACAAAATGGTCTAGAACGACAGCCTATGCTATTATATTATTTCGACTGATTTCTTTTCTAATTTAAAAAAATAATGGAGACAATGAAATTTTGAGCGTTGTGTTATTTTTGTTTGAAATGATTTTCTTTAAAAGTACGCAGATAGTAATAAACAAATTAAGAATCTCGACTATCACTAAATAGGAATCCTAATGAAAAGACAAATCACTGGGAATACGTTACGTTGTACAAGAAGTACAAAAAATATAAATACAGCAATTCACAATAGCCAATGTACTTTTGAATTTATTTAGAACACCGAAGAGTTGAATATAAATCATATGCAGATTGTAAACATGTTTTTCCTAAGTGTATAAGTGTATTGCGTAATGTAATAATTGAAGAAGTCTAACACTAACTGTTTATTTATACAAATTTCAATAAGCACTAGAAACTACACTTTCAATTCTTATAATAAATTCGTATAAATTAACTATGGGTTAATTTATATAATTAAGTCTTAATATTTAACGTGAAAATGTAATGGTCAAATTCACACTATTATTGCACTGTGCGTTAAATGCATACGGTTAAATTTTCATCTCTATAAATCTACTGATTTGTCAAAAAACAACAGTACTTTCTTTTAGCTCGTGGCTATTTCTCAAAACTTCCAAATTCAAAGAAGTTCTGATGTTTTAGTCACTGAGTTTCATAAATCTTTGGAACCATCTTGAATATTAACGAGAAATTTGGTGGTTGTTCATCAGACACAGAAAGTCCTTCATTACTTCTATCGATAGAAAAGCGAAAAGCGATTCTCTTAATATGCAAGATATGATCAATCATTATTGACACCGAGTGTAGTCAAAGGGCTCTAATGACTTCGTCGTTGACGAGTCCTAAAGACCCAAACAAAAACAAAAACAAAAAAAAAGACTTCTGTCTTAATTCAGGAGTTAATTTTTTCTTCTGTTCAATGTTTTCTTCAATACTTACATTGTCCCCTGTTATTGGAGTTCTACTGCTTTACACGTAAAATCTTCATTCTCTTTAGAGAGTATTTTCATCCCATGTGGGAGTAGTAAATGTTAAAGAGATTTTACTATCAAATAAATGTTACAAGCAATATTTCAGAACGTAAATTTATTGGTATCCTTTGATGTGAAATATTGGTATCTTAAACATATATAAACCAACATATGCCATATGAAGAAGCCTCATGGTGTTTTGTGGATTTTTTGAAACGTCCTGTTTCAGGTGTTTCTTGGATTTTTCTTTGAATGTTTTGGTCGAAATTGATGGGACGGTTCCTTGCTTGTGAGTAAAGAAGCATATTGTCCTGCACGTGGTCATATATTTTTAACTGATTTTTGGGCCACGAAGAAATATTATTTATATCTACTATTAATTTTGTTTTCTACAAAAATAATTCCTTAGTTTTATTATGCTTGTCTTCAGGAAGTGTAAAATAAAATTATAGTGTGATAGCTTAGGGTGTTTAAGTGTAGTAGTACCATAAAAAAACCTAATAACATTAACTTTCTTGCTTTTGATTCTTTAGAATTTATTCATTTTATTATTACAATGCCCACCCAGTATCTCGGCCAGAAGACCATTACCTGGGGTTGAGTATAGTTGAACGTAAGTCTCTGTTCTAGGTCTCTCTCTCCTTCTTTGATGATTGTCACACTGTTGTTATCCTTGTCTGTGTACATCTTATGGTTCGTAACTAGTTATTCTGTTCTGTGTTCTTCTTCATGCCGTATCATGTTTTTTGTGTCATTGTTTCTCCTTTGCACGGTGGTAAAAGACTCACATTTGACCGTCGAAGCGACGCCCCTAATCTCGTGGAGGTAGTGGAACTATCATAATTTAATAGAATGTATATTTTAAACAAAATTAAATACGCGCTTGCGTTTTAAAGCGTTTTATATCTCATAATCGCATTCTAACAGCTACTCGCTGTCCGCCAGTGCCCGTCTGTTCGTCCGTAGCCGCTGAGCACAGAGCTCGTAGCTACGCGAGAGTCAGTGATAAGACGCTATCGAACCTATTACCGGACCATCCATTATCCAGAGGCCATTCATATGCAAATACTTGCGCGAGAATCAGCCACTTCTGCGGCAGACGCGCTTGCGTCCGACCGACCACACGCTTTACCCGTCCGTCTGTGCGTCAGTCCGTCTGTCTGTCTGTCAGTCCGAAGCGGAGAGGCGCTCTTTAAACGACGTGAGATGCACGTGTGCGATTATGACGACGACATGAATTATGGAATTTTGTCTCGCGTTGCGACTGCTTTGGGGATTAGGTGTGCGTTTGGGGATGACAGGAATTTTTGTTTCTTTTTTCACGAAATAGCGTGGTTGGGAAATTTTATTTTGTTTTAGAGACACATTTAGTTTCTTGTTCTTACTCGGAATAATTTTATGAGCAATCTTGACGATAGATGTTCATTTTATAATTTTTTTTTTCTTGATTATTTCAGTTTAATGTCGTTTCAAAAGTTAAATTTATTTACATGGTTTGAGTTTTTTAAATCTCAACTATGTAGCTGTCAACGGATCTTAGAGATTTATAGTCATGGAAGTCTCGATACTGGCCGTTTATAATTTCATCGGGTTATGACCTGTTTTACTATAATTTATTTATTTATTCTGTAGTGCAATCTTGAAAAAAAAATTAGGTAACAAATTATCCTAATTAACTATAGAAACTGATAGATTTAATATAACAATGTTGCACTATAAATACTATTATTTATTCTTCAGTTCACAAAAAATACACATCAATATGTAAAAATGAGAGTTGAAAAATTTTATAGTTGATGAAATTAATTTTTGCAATTCAATATATTTATTTTATTACACTCCTTTAGCTATTGATGAAACCTATCATACAATTTTTTTTTTACAAATTTATGGATCTTTATTTTGTTGCTTCAACCGCTAAATCATCATTTTCGTGAGAAAATATTTACAAATCTCAAGGCACAAATAAAAAATCCATGGAGAACCTTTGATTTAAGAAAATATATAGTGAATATTGTGTTGCATTAAATCATTGGTTCGCAAAATTTTTAGAATAATTTACGTCACTGTCTTTATTGATATTGCTCACGACCCCTTTAAAAGTAGCTACAAATTATACAAAGGCTATTGTTTCGAACAAATTTTTGAGAAATAATTATTTGTTCGGTAAGTGAAAAATCTTAGTCATCTAATGCACATTCAGTGCGTGGATGCATGTGCTTTACCTGAATCCAAGGTTTCACTTCCTCACGAGAGTGAAAACAATGACCCGTAATCCAAAATTTAAACGAAGATAACCCCTTCACCACCTCCCTTAAACCATATTTTGGCCTTCTTGAAGATTGTGGACACCAATTTTGGAGAATTGATTTTGGAAAAACCACTGTTTTGGAGAATGGATCACCAGGTGGTGGAACAAACAGGAATTTTGAAAACAAATCGTACAGTAATATTTTTGTAGCTTCTGGAATCCATTTAAAGTGATGATGTATACCATCCAATCAACGAGCTATCTGATCCTTCATGAAGTTTGATCCTCTTGACAAGTAGGCGAAGCAGACGAGCGCGTTAAGATGACAGCACCGACGCGACGGCAACTGCTGCGCGGCCACGAGCGTTCGCGCACCCGGCGGCGGCGTGACCAACCGCCCGTCTTCACGTGGCAACACGACAACTCCACTGTAACTCCAAGAGTGCTTTATGAGGTTTCTGAACACTCCTGGGTAATTATTTCAATTTAGAGGGATTTTTCTGACATTTACTGTTTAGTAAAATGTTTCCGCCCCTATTTGGGTCTTCAGGTAAATTGAAAGAGACTTTTTCAAAACATTGTTGTATGTTCGATTGTACCAGAAGAAGACCCAAATATCGGTCGGAACGGTGTATTGAAGTAAAATAAATAGTAAATGTTTAAGAAAAGGTCGTTAAGGAGAATAAATTTGGACTACCCTAGACATAAATCAATGATCAACTCCTGGAAAAAGGTTTACTCTTAAAATGCGTAAGAGCACCTGGAAAGCAATAAGCTTGTTTACTCTGTAGGAGCAAGTAAGAAGCCAACTAGCAATCCGAAAAGACTACCGGAGGAATACCAGGAAAATTGAATTAGTTTCAGTCTATCAAATTCAAAGTATTAATTCAAATTCAGACTACGAAATCAAATATATTGCTGATTTTGTATAACTTCTTGTAATCTATCTCTTGATAACAATTTAATACAAAAACAATGAATTATAGGAATGGCTTTGTTGATTTCGTTCAGGGTATTATGTTAAGGTAGAAATTGGAAAGTTACATGTATTGATTTAAATAAATCAATCTTCCCTCTTTTTTGTTTTGTTTTGTGTATTTTAAAAGGAAAGCTATTTTCATTTGATTTACATTTCCACTTAATTAATAATAATAATAATAAATTTATTGTCAAAAAACAGTACAAACTGCGTGTGACCACGTGGAGGATAATAAACTAATTTACTCTCCGGAAGCAAGCAAGGGACCATCCCATCAATTCCGATATCAGACATACTGAGTGGCAATAGTGGGAACGAATCGAAAACCCATAATAGCAAACACTATTATGAAATTGTTTTAATCTGAGGAGGAAACTTGGACAACATGTACTTATTTTGGTAGAATTATGAGTGCAATATGAAGTGACAATATTTATTTTAGATTCTGTATTTATTTCTGAAATAAATAATTTATAGTGCCAAAGCTGCGACTGTTTATGAGCTCTGGGAGTGTAGATAAGCATTACGAATTAATCTCTGTATCACATACTAATTGTAAATTTCCACACATATATTAGATACTAAAATGCGCATATATTTACTGAGAAATTCTCTGACATCTATTTCTCTTATAAAACAGACTTAAGAGCATTTTCTTGTGTGAAAACTCCACTCAATTTTAATGTGAAAGTTTTTAAATCAAATAATATTTTTTTTGCAACTATAACAGCTACATCACTCTACTACATACAGCTAGTCATACTATGAATCTATATTCGCTACTTCAATGATCGAAGCTGTTGTCATACCCTCTCCTAATAATACGAAAACGATGAGTTATAGTATTAGAATGACCATTTCGTACCTCTAAAACTTTAACTCTTAAGGGACTGTAAAATAAATCTCATTGCTAGCGCCCGTTCAATAATACTCGCGTCATTTTGTATTCAAAGGATTAATGTTTAAAATTTCTTTCTAGATAAGTTTTTCATGAATTTTTTTCGATGTGATTCACATTCAAATTCAAAAATTTTAGAATAAATAAATAAATAAATAATAGTTTAATAAATTTTCAAATATCCATCCATGTACGCCGTGTAAATGTTCAACGTGAGCTTGCGCTGGAACCTCCCAGAACCCTGCACTGCAGGGTCGACATGTTTGCTTCGCCGAAGCGAACACCCAGTTGCCGGCATTTGTCTCCCTGTCCCTATTCTCTTCTTTTTCCTCCACTCTCATCCCTCCCTCCCTCCCTCACTCCCCCCCCCTTCACATCTACTCTCTCCGTGGACGCGTGTAAATATTGCTCTTCTTATTTTCCTTCCCTCTTGAATTTTCCTCGCTGACGGATTGCTCTTCGTGTTTCCTTCTTCTTCTCCTGGGGAACGACACTGCATTTGCGGTAATGCTATTATGGGTTTTCGATTCGTTCCCACTATAGCCACTCGGTACGTCTGATATCGACTGGTTTTTCACGAATAATAGAGTTAATGAAGATGTTGTCTTTGTATCGATCATCAATTTAGTATCAATCACTCTTTTACTTGTTGGAGTGATGGAGTGAAGTATACCTGCGCAATATTGCATCCATCAATCAATTCCATAATTATTTCATCCTAGTAAAGAACAGAAGGAATTCTAGTAGAACATTTTTAAACAGTCTCCGTATGCTTTTTTGCTCTTTTCGTATTTTCTTGAAAGATCGTTTTCATTTACCAGTAGAAATAAAAAAGTAGACTTATTATTATGGTAAATTCTTTATTTTACCTATAGTTAGAGCTTCAAATAGTGACGATTTCGTTTGTAATTAATTTCTATCAAATTTGTATTCGTTCTATTAAATTGTTATGCACTATACAATTTCAACATTTTAACGTGAATGGTTAAATCACGAACTTATGTGATAACGTTCGGTCAGGTGGAAATGGCGACGAGCCGGGAATCGAACCCGGGACCTCTAATTTGATCGTAGGGGTGTTAGCCTTCCACAACTGGACACCATTTCCGCCCAGACCTAATGGTGTACAGTTGTGGAAGGCGAACGGGTGGTGTAGTGGCTGACACCCCTGCGATCAAAGAAGGAGTCTCGGGTTCGATTCCCGTCTCGTCGCCATTTCCACCTGACCGAAAGTTATCACATAATTTATCATAGTTATTTATCTAGAAATATTTTCCCTGAATGGTCATAATTCAGTTAATTAACTCATAACTCATTAATTATTTTTTTTAGAGGTAAAAATCATTGGTGAGAGTAACTAACTATCTTCCCTCATATATATATTTGCTGGTCACTTCTGTCTCGACAAGAGACATCTCCAATGCTGCCACTACCAACACTCACTTCGCCATCTTCCCTCTGTGTGTTTGCTTACTTTCCGGCCTCGATTTGTTTCTTGTCGCCCTAGCGGGAGCTCAACAAATCTCAGTCTTCGTCATAAATCACAAGCGGGGAATGCGGTAACTCAATAGGACTCACTTCGACGGGACTTCGGGAAAGCGAGAATTAATAATTTTATTAGGAGTGGTTTTGCCAGAGCTACCGAAGGACCTTCCTAACAAGAAAACGTTACATCATAATGCATAACATCACGCAGGAATAATACATGGATTAATAATCATTAAAGGAGAGACGGTTTTACACCCTTCTCTTTGGTGGTACAGTAGTTTTTCTCCATTTGGATGAGAATAAATATTCTTCGCGGAGGAGTAAAGTGTTTTCTTAAGATGAAAGATAAACATATTTCATTAATCTTTCCAGCGTGTTATTCTAACATGATAATGAAGTCCTAAAACTTGTCATGGATGATTGTCTTTGTATTTGCCTTTAAGGTTAAATAAATTGACGCAACATATTTTTCAACCCATTTAATGACATTTAAAGTTTTTTTAATTTATAATATCACACTAAAAAGATTTTTTTCTAAACTTTTCCTCGATGTAATGCTCTCCGTATTGTAAATTCACGCATTGAATTTGTAAATGAAGCATTAGGAACATATTTTCTTTATTAAATATTTATTTACATTATACCACAAAAAAAAACTACTTTGTGTGGGGAGAAGTCATGTCCTGCATTTACTGGTGCTGAAAGTGGCACCTTGTTAATATTCACATCATGCCACTTATCCTTTTACATATATTTCTGTCATTTACAAATTTCCTGTGCGGTGCTCGTGGCTCTTTGCACATAAGTTATAGAAGTATGTTTAAAAATTCTGTTTTTACACAATTCTTACTCGTTTTGTATGCTCCGTGAAGCATATCTTACTATACAATCTACTGTTATTCTCAACCACGACTCGCGATATTTATCAAAGAATTCAAGTTTTAATCCCTATCAGTTATAAACTATTTACTGAAATCTTTATTCCTATACGTGGTATTTTATAGAAATTATTTTTCATTCCTCAAAATCAATATTCTACTTTTGGAATGACATATATCTTAGTTTCCTTCACAATTAGTATTTCACGTTAACTTGAAAATATTTTCTTTAATACTCCATCACTTGGATTTATTGTTTCCATTTACCTTTTTTTATTGTTGTAGTTTTGAATGAGAGAGATGTTCTGTAAGTTTTGAAAATATTAATGAAATTTTTCTTATCATTTTAATCATCAATCACACTTCTTGGAGTTAAATGGGGAAAGTACACCCACATATCTAATTTTTGGAGTTTACTTTGTGACGTATAGTTAGAACTTCACAAAAACAATGTTAAATTAAAATTATACATGTTAAGTCGTAAGTAGGCTAAATTTGGTTCCATCCGTTGTTCCACGTGGTAAATAAGAAAGTAAAAATACATGTGGAGAATTTCAATGATCACCAATACGCCACCGAACTCGTACACACGCGAACATCTTCATTCGCAGCCGCGAAGATCCATCTCTGAATGCGTAAGTGGACGAAAACAAGAAGAAACAAACCACCAACCATTCCTTCGTCACGAAGCGACGCAACCACTGTATTGAAGATTGGAAGGAACCTGTTATTTTCCTATTTGCTCAACACTAGTAAACATTGTTCTCGCTTCGAATCGGTGAGATATGCATAACACTGATACATCTCACTTTCTACGGAACTTGTACAGCGAGCAGTAATTCTTTCACGTCCGACGTCGAACGTTTGAGGATGCCATTTACTGTCTTGAAGCCACAGCGGAACAACAAGCACCGTGTCATCGCGATAAAAAGAACGAGTATCGGCAATGACTTTCTTTGAATAAACAATGAACGGCACGGGGATCGGAGGTTTAGTGGTAAACAAAGAATGCAAGATTAAGCTATAAAATGTTTCGGAAGTTTAATGTGACATCAGGCGGGTAAACACATGTAAAGGGGTGCATTAGGGATTTCAATCGGGTAGCGTTGTCGGAAATTTTTTATAGGAGGGGAACTCAAACATTAACTAGTAAATATTTATTGACAATTATTATTATTTACAGGTATCACATTTTAAAGTAAACATTTATTTTTTGTGATAGAGACTTAATGTTAGATGGTAAGGGGTTTCATACCACTTGATACTCCATCCCCTCACGTGATTTTGTAGATAAAATTTTATCAAATAGTGGTAAATTAGAAGGAAGGCACGGAAAAAAACACAGCAGTTTTAATATAATATTTTGCCTCGGTCCATTCTCCAAATAATGATCAAGGTGATATGAGCATTTAGTAGTCTCCTAATTATTAAAACCACCTTAATCGTAGTATTATAGACTCTTTAAGCAATATCTCGATCATATTTATAACTGACTATATGCAATATGTTTTGGTGTTCGGTGGACTCTGTCACCAGGTACTGTTCTCACAAAACGTTTAGCCAAAGACTTAGTCTTTAGTGCTTGTATAATGTTATGTTCCCATAAAGTCAATACCTAGATATGTACTTATCTTTGAAACACAGCCAATGAGAGGTACAAAAGAGAATGACAGAAAACTGTGATATAGTTTACTTCTTACATAAGACACAAAAAATTAGTGCTAATCCCACATGAATTTATTGTTTTTATAAAAGTAACATTTTCTTGAAGTAATAATTAATAAAAATCCTTGGAGTTGTTGATGGGGCTGTCCTTTGCTTGCTCCGGAGTAAGTTAGTTGAGTTTCCTCCTCGTGGACATTTCGCAGTTTTTAACTCCTCTTTTTACAATAATTAATTATTTATTCAGATACATCGTCGAAGTGGCAACTTTTGGCCGACGAACCTTAACAAGAGACATGATCGACTGCGCCAACAGGCCCCGTCCATGTCTCTGTGACAGATTTCTCGAAAGAAGGTCGATAAGACGACCACGACGTCATTATCACACAATGCCATTATGCGCAGCCAAGTGAGCAGTCGTCGTCCGTCCCGTCGCCGGGACACTAGCCAAAGCGTTGGCGTCGTGTCGCGCCGCGCCGCGTCGTGGTGTGCGAGCAAAGCATGCCGGCGCACAGTGGGAAATTTTGGCTAATTTTTGTGACAAAAATAGGTTCGACAATTTGTGTGTGGACGGAATGACGTGATTTATTTTTAAATACTCGTACTCACATGTACTTTAAGGACCCGCTGCGGAAAATTGAGTAAAATATCTTATGACGCGTGAAAAGAAGTGAGAATAACACTTACGAGTGGTTTGGGAGAATGATCAAAAACCAAACGAAAATGTTTATTAATTTTTTTTTTCAGTTCTGAAATATCTAGTTCACATACATGTGTAAATGAATGGAAATGTTCTGGGGGACACGCACCTCGATTCCAGTACACATATAGTTGGATCGCTGTTTTCAGTCTTTCAATATATTTATAAGGCATTAACATGAACATATTTTTTAAAATATCGAAATAATGATTCCCCGATAGAAAGCTACACAGAATACCAAAATCCCTCAGAATCAAATCTAACATCAAAATGTTGATCATTTGGAGGAATTAATTCGATTTCTCGTCTGAAATTCTAATACATTTTTTATCATTCCCCCAAACTACTCGTAAGTGTTATTCTAACCTCTTTTCACGTGTCATAAGATATTTTACTCAATTTTCCGCAGCGGGTCCTTAAAGTACATGTGAGTACGAGTATTTAAAAATAAATCACGTCATTCCGTCCACACACAAATTGTCGAACCGATTTTTGTCACAAAATTTGCCAAAATTTCCCACTGTGCGGCGGCGCGCGACGCTTCACAGACACTCCGGTACACACCAAGGAGGAGACCCGCAGGGGTCGGTTTTATGTGACGAGCAAAGACAGCTGGACGTTTTCGTCGGAATTGCTACGCAAGAGATGATTCTTAAATTATGTTCTATTTCGAGGGGTTTGATTGATATTCTTACTTTCGACTTCATCGCCACAAAGATGCCAAATTTGAACAATTCCCTAACTTACATGTGTTAAAATTACAAATCTAATTATTTCATGAATGATACTGTTTTCATAATAATAAAAGAAATATTGGAAATAAATCCATGTCTTTCCAAATTCCTCTATATCGATTATTCGCATGGTTTCGTGTCAAGAAAGAAATTACCTTCATGAATTTAAGGGGAACAGCACGATTCTTATTAGCTCTGTATCGTGGATGGTTTGAATATATTTGATCACGTGAACAAACTTTAGGCATGGGATAGATTATTTATCAACTAAACTGTAAATTATTAGTAAACTCATTTTATTGAACTAAACAAGGTAAATCTCTTCAAAGTAACCACGGTTTTAGAATCTCAGTGTTTAATTAAATTAATTAAACAGGAATTTCTTAAATTGCTGTTAATCTCACAGGTAACAGATTAATTATGTTGAAAGAAAATGGAAGACGGGACCGAGATATGAACTCGGGACCTCAGAGGTCTGTGGGTCTCGCAAGTTGGTAGACTGGGCCTAGAGGTGAGCAGAGTAGCGCAGTTGGTAAGCGCATCAGCACGTTAAGCTCATCAAATCTCGGTTGCGTCTCCCATTTTCATTCAACATAACATAGTTCAATTAATTAGTCATTTTTAATACATCATATTTCCATAACCATAAACACGTGACACTAAGAGAGTGCGTTGCGAGGTTAGATCAAACACGTCTCGATTAGCGCCCCAAGCGTGCGCTGAACGGATGTTTGACTTTTCAGAAGTTGGCGGCAGTGGATGCGTCAAGTGCAGAGATATCGTGTCGTGTAGGAACGGCGACTGCATGCATGGCGTGCTCTGGGGTGGCATCGTGCCTGACGCGTGCTTTGGCGCACTGTTCACTTTGACCACCTCGAAGGGTTGAAGGGCACAAGACCCTATAGCGCTGCTGACAGATTGACCGTACGTCCACTTAGGGGCGATTATTATTATTAGAATAGCGTGTTATTTTCAATAGGGAAAAAATTTGTCAATCATAGGCTCGTGAAATACTTTTAAATTTCTTGTTATTTAACCCATTTTATGCATCCATGCTCCAGTTAGAATCACAATGATATATGTGTTTTTGACCTTTCAATGTCAATAAGAAATTTTGATGATTTACTTTTTCATAACTGTATTTTGTAAACCGATATGTACAAATTGTCGGATAGTAAATGAATTCAAAACTCGTAGTGATTCAGTACCACATTTAAAGGATTATAACTTTCGGAAGCTTATCTTGGATTGCAAGTGAAAATATAAAAATTAATTACCTGAATTATACAAATAAGTTTGCAAACTGTTAGTATATTACTTTGGAATATGAACCAAAAGTTTAGATTATCACATTTTAAATTTTGAACGTTTTGGGACCAGAACAGTGGCTTAAATATGGGTAGATATGAATTGGATGAATCCACCCTAAATATAGGTGGATTAAAATTAATTATTTAATGAGCAAATATGTTTTTCAAAACATAATATTCGTTTAAAACTACAACATCTAACGTAAATAACTAACTAACTATATGAACGACTATTTATTTTAAAGATAAGTGTCCACCTCTTGAATATAAATCTTATATATGCCCCTGAGACCGACAGTATATTCTTAGGAGATAATTACTATGAGGAATTCAGAGAGTATTATTTTCTCATTAGTCTATCTCACTTCGTAAATATAAAAAAGTATACTTCGTAAATAGAACACGGAATTATTATGTGCGAATAAAAACGAACTCCGGGAACATGTTTACTTTGCAGTGACAAGCGTCCTTGCCTGTCGGAACCTGCATTGCAACTCATGACGTTTGGCCTTGTGCAGCCAGTGTTCACTGGCTTCCAACTTTAGATGCAAATCGCAGACCTGATCCATAAACGCGGCTTCGATGAAAAAGCGCCGCCGTATATCTTTCCATCCGTTTATGAAAATGTCTCATGCACACTCCCTCGGCTACTGACTCTCGAGCCCGGGGAGGTATTCACTAGTCTCATCTCGTGTATGTCCTTCACTTCTACATGACTCGTATTTCTACAATTTTTCATTTTCAAATAATTAATAAATAATAAATAAACTTCATCACAAACCACGTGGAGGATAATAAACAAATTTACTCTTCGGAAGCAAGCAAGGGACCGTCCCATCAATTCCGATCAAGGGCCCTAAGGCAGAGGCGGATTTAACATTTCAACATACTCCTAACGATACGTCTTATAGTATGATTATAATACCAACAAATATTGTATTTAATAAAACACAAAAAAAAATAATTTCACAAGTAAGAATTATTATCAAACTATAAATCATCCGGAAAGTATTGCTGATAATTCGTTACTATTAAATAACAATAAATTCGCTAATAATTATTTCAATAGATGCCGCCCCTAGGCAAGAGCCTAGCGAGTCTTTATAAAAAAAATCCGCCTCTAACCGATGGAAAACCGGGGGAAAACCCGGGCCAGGATGGGGCTACATAATTAATGTACACAACCGTGCCTGGGTGGAGTACATAGTAGAAAGTTATTCACTCATTTGTTCCTGTTCAACTATTCCGCACCGTTCGTTTCAATTTTATCTCCTGCAACTCAGTACAATCTCATCATGCTCTAGATCTTGGCTCAAATACATTACTGTAGATCTCTAAGAACATTATACTTGTTTGTTTTTGTATAACAACTATAACAATATGAACGTATGTTTGGTGCGAAGTTCAAGCTGTCTTCTCGCTAACTTAAGGAATTTTTTTTTAATTTTTTACATTTTTGTAGGGAATTTTTTTCAAATATATTAATATAAAAAAATTAATATTGAAAAAAGGAATTTCTTAATTTTGGTGATGACACTTGAATTTTCGTTTACGGAAAATAATTAGGATTTAAAATGATTGGGAATCATTGTCATCTTTTTGTTTAATATCAAAATAGTTTAAATAGCTCAAAACAACGTCTACGTAATAAGGAACTTCATCATGTTTGTAGGAGTCCCACACTGTTCTTGTAGTAGCTTCCACTGTTACCAACATGACAGGCCGAGCACAGTCCCCCAACGCGAAATCTCTTCAGCAGTCTCCGCACGCGTCTTCCTCACTCACGTGTGTCACACGTGTCCGACAGAAATAGCAGCATTGTGTCCGACAGTCCGTCCACACCCTTTCCCCCCTCCCTTTGGTCACCATGGCATGAGTAATGCCCACCATACATCACGACGCGTCGTAACGCCAATTTGCGTCATCCCGGAGCTTATTTCATTTACTTCCTTGCTGTTATTAAGATGGATTCCTGGCCGGGATTGCTGGTCGGGAATTGAATGTTCTTTTAATGCTCGCGTGTGCAAACCCCCACCCCCACGCCTCCAATCAGGGATCCTCGCCGCCCCCGCTTCGGGGGAATGCTCTGATGACATTCTTGTGAGTGCGTGACGCTTCGAGTAGCCCGAGACGCTGGAAGGCATGTGCCTCTGACTGTCGATTGAAAGGAGGACTAAGTGAAGGATCTGCCCTTGTCTGTGATTACAGCGGCATGTCTCCTCGAGTGGATGACACAGCCCAGGATGTGTCTGGTTTGTCTCACCTTCTCGCTTTGACTGATTTGGTACGCGTGGCATGTGACACGCTCACATTCTTTGATTCATTTGAAAACCTATTTATTCCTAAACATAATAACCCATTACAATATTTTCTAATGTATGACACTATTAAATTGTACCTCCATCAACATAGAGGAGGATCTAGACCGTAGTCCAGAGTGGGGTGCTAACCGGGGAGGGATCTGGGGAGCATTTCTGTTTGAAAACCATGGTTTACAACACAAATTTTATAAATATTATATTTTAAATAATATACATTAACTCATCAAATAGATAATCAACATATTAAATAAGAACTACATTTATTAATTGTTTAAAGTGGGAAAGTGTGCCTTTATCTGTTGAGAGTTCAGGTCCAATTGGGGGGGGGGCGGCTATGGACCCCTTAGAGTCCCCTCCTCCCATAGATACGCCACTGCCTCTCTATATTGGCATATTCTGGAAGATTTTAAGAGGACAAATGTTTTTGTTTCACAAACCATTCTCCTGTTCTGCATCAAGTACTGGAGATTAAGAAGACAGACTCAAAGAACACTCGTACAATTCTTTATCCTCCTCAAAACTCATTTCTAATATACATTTTTATTGTTATGATCAACGGAGAAGTTCCGACGATAACTCAATTTGAGTTCGTTATTCTCCTAGATTTTTATCGCGTCGGGAACATGATTATAGAAATTAAATTAACTTTAATGACGTGTCCTGTAAATTTTAATGACTTTGGAATAATGTATGAGGTACAGAACACCTCTGGCCATTGTGGTCCCTTCACATCGGACCGGAACTAAGCCTCTTGTGAGCTTCCGAGTTGCTACGGAGTTGGGACCGTGACAAAGAGAGACAGTTGAAAATGTTTCCTCTGACATTTAATATTCGTTGCCGTGACATTTGGTTTCTCCCATTCCTTGCATCAAAACTGTTGACTATATTTTTTTCAAATTCTTTAATTATTTTTTTAACGAGATTGAGAAATAAATGGACTTTAACATTCTCATTTCTTCATTAATTTGGCAGTTTTGTTCATTTTTAGTTCGAATAATTCTTCAGGTATCAATGTTAGGTTTGCCCCTCAAAAAGAAAAAGAAATCATTTTTACATGACTTTTCGACATAATACCATGTTTTGTCTTCTTAAACAACCGTGTCAAATTCATTATTTATTTAAGTGCCACGATAAGCTTACATTAGATTTATTTATTTGGTAAGGTTTATAATAACGTAGACTAGATGGTTGTGATATGTCGAGAATCGGACCCGTGGTATTGGTTGTAGGGGAGTAAATACTGCAACCAGTGCAGATATTTTGTATATGGCCGAAGTTATGACACTTCATCCTTCTTCTGACGTTACAGGAGAAAAAAATGATTGGAAAGGTACTGTCATAATAGTATCATTGTTTCATTTATACTTCAAATAGCTAAAAATATATATTTATTTGTATTTTTCATTTGAAGATTTGAAGAATGAAAGAAGTTATGTTCATCGATTTATTCAGGGAAGTACATTTTCTCAAGGGTTCCATCCAACTCAAAAGCTTAGGCAGCAAAATCAATCTACGCATATTAAATGTACACATGTTTTCAAAAGTATTTGTGTCGTGTAGCGACATATCAAAAGTGTCATCTCCAAAAATAATCGCGGGAAAAAAACACAGAAGCGAGGATATGCTCCGACCACCTCGTGCTGCGTGGCTGCCATCGCGAACTGCCAGCGGAGGACGACCCCTGCCAACTGCAACAGTCAGCCCTCCCTTGCTGCCCACAGCGTCCGGGCAGCTGCGAACGCTGGCGAAGGCTTCGAGCTGGCGTGGGTGGTGCAGGAGCTGGATGCCAGCGCGCTGGTGAGTGCTAGCGCTCAGATACATAACGTCTCGAATCTGTCAGTAGCTGTCCACATTTGTTGCATTCCTTGCATGTGCATGCAAGGACGTGGACGGAACCAAAATACTAATAAATAATAAAAAAATAAATTTATTAACATCGGTTCCATGTGGGATGTTTTTTTCTCTTTTGAAAAGTTCAACTTCAAGAAATATATTTAATATGCATAAATTATATGTTACATAGTAATCTCTCTTATTGGCATGGTTTTGTTCATTAACTCCTTCCTGACTTTTCTTATGGTTTCCTTGGAGCATGTAGCATGTAATTGATGACATGGTGCCTCTGCTTCCGGAGAGTAGAGTGGATCCATTTGGACATATCCAGTTGTATATAATTATTGGTATAAATTGTTTATTCATTTTGTTTGTTCAACTGCTGAATTGGAATGATTAAATAGTATTAATATGCGTATTTAAATAAATTTCAAGCTCCAGTTGTATGAATACTTATGGGATATTGTATTTGCTAGTATTTATCAAGAATTCTTATCTTTACATAAAAAATAGTAAATATAAATGTATTGGTATTTTTACATTATATTTATATACATATATAAAGTGTACAAACATATTATATCTGAATTATATGTATATTATACATGAATTATTCGTGCAACATAATTTACTTTATTCTATGCAAACAACTTTTTTTTCGAAATTTACCAAAATATTCATGTTAATTTTATCTCAAGTAGATACCCACGTAATTAATTTTATTTTCTCCCACTATAATTATTTCTATTGATCGAGCTTAACTCCCCATATGGGGATCGGTAGAGGAGACCTGCACCGAGAAACTTTCTTGTATTTTGGAGATGGAAACTGTTTGTGTAAGAGTGCGCGCAAAATACTCTTGAACTATCTCCCGTGAATCTGAAAATATTGTTACGATACCACAGCGTAAACTGAAGCAAGAAAATATTTTTATCACTCCCCTAAGGAAAATTGAACTGTTTCCTGATAAAAAAACGTGTGAATCGAAAAATTATGTAGAATGTTTTTAAATTTTAAGTACGGAGGTGCATCTTCTCAGAGTTTATGAATTGAGACATTACTTGACAACCGTAGTTGGTAGTGTCCATCCACTCACGCGTACTGAACCCCCTATTTCACCGTCAGTCCCGTTTAATTCCATACCAATCATACACCTATTGATTTGTACCCAGTGTTTTCCACCTCGTCCCCCATCAACCTCCTCACTTATTACACTTAGAATCTGAGCAGTTATCCGTATGTTGACCTCCTCGTCCCGCGTCGCGCCCCGCGTGTCCATACGGCGCTCCGCCGGCATCGCAACGCGCCTCCGCCCGAGCGCTGCGACGCGCTACGCCGGCCTCGCGCTTCAATGCGAGCCGCCACGGCGAATTTGTGCGCTCCGATAATCGTTTCATCGCTGCTCGTGGGGTTAAGAAATTGCCTCGTAGCCGCTCTGGAATTGATGGGGGACTGCGCGCGTAATGCTAGGGTAGCACCGACCCCGACGCGGCCCGTCCTCCTCGCCCCCGTCATCCGAGTCGTCCTTCGTTGTCCACCACCGCCGCCGCCTCCGAAATAGACGAACTGGTCAATATTGGGAAGCAAGTGCCTCTGCATGGACTAGTGGCTTTGTTTAAGGAGGTGGTGTTGACTACGAAGGGCTTTTAGGTCTGGGTTTGTTTTTCATGTTAGTCAAGATTCCTCGCTATATTGAAAATAGAGGTACTTTTGTGTTGTGTTGACTGTATTTAACACTTTGGTGACAAATAGTGGAATGATATGCCGCTTAAATAATACGTGAATATAGATAAAAATAAAGGATTGGAAAGGAATTAGTTCACAATATTGAGGAATGAATAACAAAGGCATGCAGTCACAAAATGGTAATAATTACAAAATAACTTTCTTTTCACGATTTCAAAATACTAATCAACGAATATTAGCAATGATAACTTATTAACATTTCCTTATTGTATACCTAGTTGTAGGACTTTGAATTACTTTCAATGACAAAGGAAAGGTTTATCATTTAATAAATAATTATACTTCGTAAAATATAAGTTGAAATTATAAGCCTTCTGCACTTTCAAACCATTTTAATCAGCTTAATTCTTACATTGCATGATTCTAGATTCAATGTTTTATGATCTTGATGAACTTTCATGTTGTGAAGGTATTTTATCGGAATATAAAAAGCAAATTAAGATACAACTTTTCTTGACTTCTTAAATTACACGCTAAGTATTATTTATCGGAATGAAAACACTTCCCAATCAAATTTATCGAATGCCCAATCTATATAATAAATGGCTTTGGTAAATCATTTAATTTAACCTTAAAATGAAGACAGCGTTAATTCTCAACGTTAATAAATGATACTATACCCACCATTCCAAGAGAAGTGTACTAATGGGGCGTATTAGAGGATTGAAAAATATCGTTGTCATGATCACAAAAAGAAGATACAACTCAAGGTAATATTTCATCGGCAGCTCTTCACAGTTCAATATTATTAACATCTCCATTGAGTTGTATGAAGCAAAAAATTGCACAGTTGAGATGGTCTGCTTCCATATATGTTTTATCTTCCACGTTATTATCGGAGGGCCTGGCCTGTATTCCGTTTTGGCTGCGTTTCTAATCGACTCCCTGTAACCGCTTCGACTCGCTCTAGGAGAGTCTTATTGGTTGATAGATAAATGGTATATAAAGAGATCGAAAGCTAATAGTATAACAACATTTGAATTTTCACTGAATTACAAAAAAAAATTCCCTCCCTGCATAACACATTGGGAATATTTCATTAATTATATTTTTCCATTAATTTTTAAAACAGTCTATTCCGCATGATATTACATTTGTAATTACACGTCTGCAAAACAAACAAATTATGGTACATTTCAGACATTTTCACTTGAGTGAAACAGATTGAACGTGTAGACAGTTGTTTAGTTTTCATACTTTTCCATTAATAAAACTTTTTTAAGAAATGGTTTCGATTCGAGATACGACCGGGAATAATTTGTTTAATCCGAAGAGTAATGAAGTCTGCAAATACTATCGTATAAGATTGAATCATATGGTGAAGACATACTTCACGTGACTTCCTCCACGTTTTGTTTATACTTCCTGCACATTGTGATTGTGATGTACTGATAGTTGCTCGTAAGTAGTAATTACCAGAGTTATCACGAGAACACAGCGAGCTCTCATAGGTGTAAATGTGTCTACATTCCGCGAATTATTCGGTGGTCGTGAGTCCGAGTGACGATAATATCAAATCAGATTGGTCTACACATTCATACAAACTGAGAAAAACACCGTAATTGCATTTTGCTATTGCTTTGAGGGTTCGACTGCGTACTCTCTTATTATGCGTAATTCAGAAAGAGAATCATTTCTTAACATAATCTGTGATCTAAATGCACTTCATCCTTTTTTGTTGTTCCTAGATGTTATTGTTTGATTAAGTAAAATTATATTTTCTGGCTCTTCACAGTTGAACTTTAAGGTGGGATTCTTTTGTGGGAAAGGACAAGCTTTTTGGGGGGATATGCAATATTTTTGCATTGAGAAAATTATTTTGATATAAAATGTACCGAACATTGTTAATTATTTTAACTCAATGTAATATAAATATAATTTTTTGAGTGCGATCCAAATAAAAATGAATTGAAAACAAAATAGCGAGATTTTTTTTTCTTCCGGTATCATCACTATCAAATGAAAAATACAAATGAATATCTAGATTTCGATTATTAACGAAGTTATAGAATACGTTAATAAACAATCTGGAGGCGACTTTATTCCAACGGGCCGAAATTTTCTATATTTATTGTGAAAATTAATAATCAGTAATAGTGTGATAATAATTTCTTATAGGGATATTATAAATTAATATTACTGTCAACATTAGTTTAGTGTGTGTAAAATAAAGGAATATATATATATATATATATATATATATATATATATATATATATATATATATATATATATATATATATATATATATATATATATATATNAATTGATTTTCATAATAATAATAAATCTGCTCTCACAAACTGCTTTTGAACATGTGCAGGACAATAAACTAATTTACTCTCCGGAAGGATTCAAGGGACCATCCCATCAATTCCGATCAAGAGACCTAAGACAAAGGCAGATTTAACATATCAGCACATTTCTAAGATAAGAATAACAATAGTTCGGTACATGTTTCAGTATTAATAGAATACCAACAAAATTGTATTTAATAAAACTCAGAAACGTTATTTCGCAAGTACGCATTATTATCAAACTATAGTTTTTTTCGAAAATATTGTTTGTAAATCGTATTAAAATAATACTAAATTCTAGATTAATTATTTCAAATTTCATAGTTAATTAATTATTTCTGTTTACTGGATTGAGGTCTCATCCTGATTGTTTATATTTCCGGACGTCTGTTCTACATGGTAAACAATGAGGTTATGTTTTGTTTTTTTTGTCCCTGTGATTCAGGAATGGTTAGGAATTGCGCGGAGATTCTTATTTATTTTGTTGTTGCGTTGCACAATATTCTAAGACGCGATCCACTTCCTGCCTGATCGCGCTGTGTATCCCGACTGAGCGTGCACTTGAGCCGGTGTTGCACGCACACGAGATGATCCGTCGACCCCCCCACTCCTCTCCGCGTTCCGGCCACGGGTCCGTCGCCTTTTTTTGTGAGCGCCAAGTAAGCTGTGCCGTGATAGGAGAGTCACTGGGGGGGTGGGGAGAGCATGTCGGTGGCGGCGGGGACGGCCGCTAGCTCCTGAGGAGTGGGGGGAGAGAGTCCTGCCACTCTCCATCTCACTCCTACACTCTCTCTTTCTCTCTATGTGACCGTTGCCGCAGTCATGGCATGGAGAGAGAGAGAGGGAACGCTCCACCTCATACGCTGCTGCCATCTATGTTCGCATTTAATAATTTTGTAACCTGGAGGTATATAATTCATAATTTTCGGGATGGAAAATATTTTAATTTTACTTGGTGGAGTGGAAAATGAGAGGGAACACAAACAGAGAATGTACACGGCAATTTTCATGAAAGGAAATAAAATTTCAGAAATTACATGTTCTGGCATTTCGTGTGTCCTCCAAGTGCAATTATATTTTCATTTCGCTAGAGGCTTGTCCGACTGAGAGTAGATCGTTAATTCAAAGGGGAGCGTGCACACAGACTGGAAAATGGCAGGGATCGTTAGTTAGGCTGCTTAGCTAGAAGAGTTCGTTTTCCATGGGACTGAAAGAGAGAAATTCTATAATGCGTTATAAATCGATGCTAATGCACACAATTCTTCAGAAAATGATAGCACAGGCATTTCTAAGAAATCCGACTACAGGAAATGTGAAATTTTCGGAT
The DNA here is from genome assembly GCA_002313205.1 of Laupala kohalensis. Classification (NCBI taxonomy): domain Eukaryota; kingdom Metazoa; phylum Arthropoda; class Insecta; order Orthoptera; family Trigonidiidae; genus Laupala; species Laupala kohalensis. Next base: position 704,363 of record NNCF01128603.1, read on the forward strand.
TTACTACTTAAAATCGATTATTATTTTTTTCTTAATAGATTATTTTAATCATATGATGAATATTGATGTTTAAGATCGATTGCTTCGTATTTGATCACAGCAGATATTGTTTATTATACCTTCATACATTCCACTTATTTTATTATAGTTCTATAATATACTTTCATTTACATTTTTCTGTATTATGAAGGAAATATAGTTTAAGTATGTTCATATTTACCCGTTTGTTTCAAATTTTCAATAAAAACATAAAATCTAAAAAAAATTAAATGTTCCCAACACATAAATATTTTTACTAATAATTTAAAAGGATTTTAACTCATTTTCGAAGCCTTAGAATATATTCGAAATATATTTCATATTCCGAATTGGTTAATTCCATTTTTTTCTGTTCATAAACGTGAATTTTATTTCTAATTCATCTCATAACACTGAGATATGCCCATGGTTTATGGGGGACGTGTTTTTGGAAATTTTGAAACAAAATTTTATAATATCTTTTTACTGGAACACAACTGGGTAAAATAATGCATCACAAATTCCGAAACAACCCGGAAAAACCATAATGTCAGTGTATGTGAATCTTTATAAGGAATACAACAGATACTAAAAATTGTCAACTAAATGAAACACTAAAAATGAATCCGTATATTGTCAGGTAACTTTCTAATAGTGTTTCTTGAATGAAGATCACGAATTGTACTAGTCCTTCCTATGTTATATCCATTTATTTGAACATGATTTTTTCCTCTGATGAAAGTAAAACAATATTTGTATTCTGGGAATCGTTACCTTATGTGCCCACTTAGCGACCTCTCATTTTTAATTTCTTCACATTTTCTTGTGTCTTCCTTTGTCTGTGATATATTTATGATTCATTGTTTTTTTACAGTTTCAAGATAACTTCGGAAATTTTCTGTGGAATTAATATATTTTTTTCTGATTTGTAAAAAATATGGATTTTGTGTTGTCATGACAATAACTAGTAATCGTCTCCTACTTGTTCTCCCTCCCCTCGATGACGTGGACTCGTCATTTTCAAATACAGGTAGTGGATGCAATTTCGAAGATTATATATTTATTTTGTTAGCGTGTGAACTCTGTGTGACTCTGCGTAGAATTACATCGAGTCGTTACATTAACGCATATATCGATAGTATATCGAGAGACGCGGATGCAGTCGGAAGCCAAGTGATGATGAATCGCGCAGGAGCTACAATGGGCTACCTGTATTGCGGGGCGGCCGGCGATTGATGGTTGGGGGGCGGGAGTGGAGGACTCCGTCATAAATAAAGACAACTCCCGGGAAAGATGTTCGTTTCTTGCGGCGAGCGAGGGAGGTATGCCCTGGTGCGGGCCTGAAAGATGACTGTGTTCTCACAGGTGGAGAGGGAAGAATCTGGCGGAAGAGGGCTACGCGACCAAATGGAGAAGAAAGTAATGCAGAGAGTTCCCGTTTCACGCACGTCGTGTTGATCGAGGGTCATCGAAACTTTCGGAGTCATCGATTCCGTCACAAAAGCACGAAAAACTTATAAATATATCAAAGATGTAGAATATAAGAGGAAAAACAAACGGTTTCAGCTGGGGAGGTACATCCTTCAATATATGACTGGGTTTGAAAACTTAATTGTAGTATTTGTGAAGCGTGCTATTGAAGCTTATCTACGTAGAGCGATAGGAGGTAGGAGGTGAGTGTTAGGGCTAAGGTTACTAGATGGGCCACCGTAGTTGGTTTTACCAATAACTTGTCCCACGTAGAGGTGTTAATAATAGTAAGAGTTAATGATACTAGGAGTAGTAGTAGGAGGTAGATAGAAGGAGTGACGACTACATGAACTGAGACATTGAAGTGAAAAACTACATTTTTTTTCTTTTTCTTGAATTGAATCAGGAGTGACTTGGTGATGAGCAAGCATGCTAACCCCTCAGCCACCGGAGGGACAATGGAAGTTTTCGCTCCCACGAAAAGAATATGCACGAAAGAAGAAGTGATGTGTGATTGATGGGTAGGATGATACATCGTAACATCAATTGTGGGATTGCGCTTTAAACAGACCGGAAAAGGCAGAATTTATAGTGAGGATGAAAGAAATTGGTAAGGCAAATATTTGTGACAAGAGAAAATTAATTAAAACCGAGAAGGAGTTTAGAATGTTTGAAAAATTAATACCAAAATTGGAATAATACGAGATACAAGGCAGAAGTGATAAAGGAGAGAAATATGAACGGAATATGTTAAGAATTAGAACCCCGGAGTGATTTCGTTTAGATACGGGATGCTCTATTAATTCGTTTCAGATCTAAATACACAAAATTAAATTTGTCACGAAGAAAATAATGTATACTCATGAAGTGAATGATTCTAAAATCATTCCCCAATGCGCGATCCTTATCTTTTTTGTAGGTTTGTGACGTTAGGAAGACTACAAACATTCTCTTTCTGACCGTAAGAGCAAATAAATTTCCCCTTTTCTTTTTAACATTTTCAAATATTTGTAAACATAAATTCATTTCAGTATTCAACGATCGTAGAACAGAACTCATATTTTGAATCTCTTCTGCTACAATAATCACGATTCTACAATTAATATTATGGTAAAAAATATAAATAACTTGAAAAAGAAATAATACCGCAATTTAAAATAATATTTAATAAATAGAATTGATTACGACGTCTTAATTTGATTAAATTATGATAATTAGAGATCTTTCGTTTTTTTTTGTTTTGTTTTTTTGCTGAAGTAAAAGAACACGACAGGATATTTACAGATTTCTTTTGAGAGTTCCATATTATGATAAAAATTAAATTAAATAATTAAATTTGACAATGTTCTTCCTGCCACTCCGAAAAAGTTTGTGTCTGTAATCTGAGAAACTTATGTCTGAGCTAAACATAATTAGAGAACTGCTGTAAACTCAAAGAATACCGCGTTGTGGTGTGGTGACCACGCTTTATAATAACACGGTGCATGGTGTCATTTTTAGGTTCTCTGTTATGTAACGGAGATTCTTATAGCTCGTTCGAGACAAAAAATTCTGCTTTGTTGTTTTATCTCATGGAATTTTACCAAATTTTACCAACGTGGTCTTCCGTAAAGGAAAGTATTTATTAAGGAAACAGTCACGGGTTTGCTTGCGTTCAAGTAGCAATTTTTTCGAATTGTTCATTTTTTCAACTCTTATTAAAATTTCACATCTTAATAACATTTAATGACAACTTAATTCACTTCTTAATAACAACTCACAATATCAACTCACATCTTAATAAAAATAACAATTCACAATGATAACAATAATTCACACTTTAATAACAATAACAAATTCACAATAATAACAATATCAATTCACATCTTAATAACAACTCACATTTTAATAACAATAACATTTCACAATAATAACAACAATTCACATCTTAATAACAACTCTGAATAACATCTCATTTAATAATAATTCACATCTTAATAACAATGAATAAAATTTCACATCTTAAATACATGCATTAATGTATATACCGAACATTAGTTTTGAAATATTTGGAAGACTATTTTTTTCTGCTTGAAAATTCGATATAGGAACTCCATACGTTTAGTTTAAAATGGGAATGTTGGACATCATCAGGAATTTTTTTTCTCCCAACGGTATCAAACAAATTCTAACCATTAAATAAGAATCATTTTGTTGGCTTATAAAAATGGAGATAATGCAAAAATACATTTGGAATTAATGTCTTGAAAACGTGTGGCGTATTAATTGAATAAAAAATAGATGTACACATTTAACAAAATGGGATCACATATCAAGCCCATATTTGGCTCGGATTTCACAGGCAATATGCATATCAGTCGTGCATTTTGTGCGTTTAATAAATAATGCATGTTAAATGAGAGAGAATGTTGTGGGAAACGAATGGAGTGGGTGCACTACTGACTTATTTTAGTACTTGTTCCTCTGATATTCGTATTTAAAGCTGACACATCCTACACAAAACGTGTCGCCATTAAGACTGCTGAAAGATCGCAATTTTGTACTATTAATTGTGAGGAAATACATAAAGGAAATTGTAGTTTCGTTTAGAAACATAGTGTAGTTTGATTAAGTTTGATGTGTGGTCATCATGTACGATGTTATTGTGATTTTTAAAAATTGAATATTCCCATAAGAAAGAAAAACAATCATTCTTAATTCTATTTAATTTAAAATATAAACTTAAACATATGAAACTAAAATAATGAAAAAAAATTAGACATTGACTGGATATAATCAATACATGATGGTTCCCCTCCCCCCACTGCCACAAATTTTATAGGAATAAAACAGTAGTAAAATAACTATGTCATAAAATAACTATAACCTGTCTTTTAATTATTCCACTATATATAATCAATTTTTCATTGCATTTTTGCCTACAGATATCAGACTGATAAATGCTGACGCTTAGTATGTTTACGCACAAACTGTGCCACAAAACATTTTTAGCAATGACGATCACCGGCGCCACTGTACTGTTCAAAAAAATAAAAATAAAAAAGGAAGTCAGCAAGAGTAGTCTCACAGACGGAATCTTGTAGTCCAGCTCAGTCCGTCTGTTCTCCTCCTACGCCTCGACCTATCCCCACTCCGTCGCCTCCACGGCCGTCTGCCGCCGCACATAGCATAAATCTCCCAAACTGAACATCCTTTCAAGCAGAAACATTTGAGCCTGTACTTCCTCCGGCAGGAAGCAACCTAAGAAGACTAACACGAACAAGAACAAAAAAACGGAAAAAGTACAACACGCGCGGCTTCGTTCTTCTCTCACTACACCCCTTCCTCTTGCACAACATCATCTCCGAAACTCTTCCCCTTTCTCAACCCACCTCATCTTCGTATTTCTTTTTTTGTTCTTTTCGTAAAAGGTGGGGGGGGGGGGCGGATCGAGAGTACACTCATTTCCCAGTAGATTTAACAGTGAGTACATTCATGGCGAACATTGTCATATATCACTCCGCGAGTTGGTTGTGGGCGTCGGGAGCGGAGGGGGTGGGGGGAAAGACGCGCTGTAATAATTACCCGGGCTGATGACCCTCACGACCCTGGGCGCAGATGCCGCCGCCGCCGCCGCCGTCAAAGAGGCCGTTGTGTCGGTGCGGTAGGAAAGAAGGACAAGCGAGGCTCACACTGCGGGATGTGCAGGCTGCTTACGACGCTGATCACCACCTCGCGATGTCTTGGCTCATCCGTAGAATATCGCAGGGTTTCCTCGATATTGGTCTTCGCTCACTCATAACGTCTTTGAAAAAACGGGGGGCGCTTGTTAAATGTATTACGAGGCATGAAAGCCAGGATTACGAATTTTAATCTCTCTTAAAATTTGTCACCTGAATTAATCTTACGTTAAACACAAGTCCGATTTTCTCTTAAAAATGGTCGTATAGCCGAAAACATAAACTACTTTTTAGGATATAAAATAATTTTTTTCGAGTCTCCTTATTTTTAGGCTACATACTATTTTGAGCCATGTGCTTACTAATACATTCTTATATCTTCACGTATGAAATATTTTGTCTCCCTGCAATAATTTCTTCAATTACAACTCGTAAGAACTTTCTAACTACCAATACCGAAACGGAAACATCTAACAGCGTAAACACTGAAACATGTTTATAACATTACCGAAATGTCTTTAAGAAGTGTTTGATGAGCTCATTAGTTAATTTCCTTCACCAGCTCAATAATATAAGTGTTATTTCTTTTTCAGTGAATAAGAAAAATCACTTAGCACTCATTGAAAGGTTAACCATGTCTAAATTTAGCTGTGTATAATTGAAATAACTGGGGAAAGAAAAAACTGCTTCCCAATTCAGAGTAGTGTAGCTTACTATTAATTTCGGATTACTTTCCCACGAATCACACCCATCTATTATGGAAATTAATGGAAATAAGGAAGGTTCGAGAAAGGGAGAAAATTCTTAGTTATACGAACTTACGATATCCAAATCTACCACTTGATAATGAACAATAAGATCCTATTTATTATGTGGTAAAGAATTTTTGTATATAAAATTTATTTTTGTATATAAAATTTATTTTTGTATATAAAATTTATTTTTGTATATAAAATTTATTTTTGTATATAAAATAAATTCTTGCAAATACTCGAATGACACTCAGAAAAACTCGCAGTAACATTCTGAGGTGATTTTATTTCCATTACAATCCATCTAAGTCCTATCATCTGCGGGCCAATACAGGGAAGAAGGTTTTAAGATGAAATAATATATTTTAGTCGTATAGAGAGTAAATTAAATTAAAAAACTTTCGGGGGAAAATGGCGACGAGCCAGGAATCGAACCCGGATCTCCTGCATTGTCGCAGGGGTGTCAACCACTACACCACCCGTTCACATTCCACAACTGTACACCGTCTAGTGTATTTAAAGAGATCCCACATTTGTCTTTCGCATACTAATAACGGTTTCATTCAGTAGTTCTGGACGTAAAGCAAAACAGCTTGTTTTACGTAATATTTATGGCGAAGTTAATATCTACTTCTCAGTCCTGAATGCTCGAGATAAAAGCGTCGAGTTGAAACGTATTTATAGAACCATAATACGCAGCGTTTCTTTCACTCTTCTCGCGCATTCAGAGCCAGTTTGTCGCTTAATGGCCGCTTTAGCATGAAACGCCCATAGATTTTACGACCGAGGCGCTCGCCGCGGAGAGCTTCCTTTTAATATTTGTTATGACTGACGACGCACTGCGAGTAATGAGACAAATTGGCTCATAAAGGAGGCCTATCGTCCATCTGAAAAGGCGTTTCAACATGTGTAGCTGTGTAGCATATATCTTGACGAGGTTCACGTACGCCAAGGGCTACGCGTCCACAAGTAAGAGCAAGGTGTTTGTTGGAGGGAGAGAGAAAACATTATCGCTGTCTGGGGACACCTCGACGAGACAAGGAGGATGATGGATCGGTTGATGAGCTGGAGACTGGAAGATGGAGGTGGAGTGGTTGGGATAAGGGTGGATGAGATTGTGAGGTGTACATATTTAAATGTGATCCGAAAGAGACGCTTTGGTAAATATTAAACTATAGTTTGATGGAAAATGGTCAAAATGATATTTGCATAGCATACACTTTTTAATTGATGCTAATTTTTCAATGAACCATCTAATTACAATCATATTTAATAACACGCTTTATGTACAATGACTGGCACTATAATATATATTCTTGCAAATTTACTTCTTTGAACAATAATAATAATAAATTTATTGTTAATAAAGGAGTTGCAAACGAGGAGAATTCTGGAAGCAAGCAATGGACCATCCCATCAATTCCGATCAAGGATCCTAAGGCAAAAGCGGATTTAATATTTCAGCACCCTCCAGATAAGAAGGAAAATAAAAATAGTTCGGTACATTATATAATATTAACAGAATACCAAAATCAATTTGTACTTAATAAAACACAAAAAAGTAATTTCACAAGTACGTATTATTATTATAAACTAGATTATTAGCAAAGTATTGGTGATAAATCGTAGAGAGCCTGTATAAAAAATTCACCTCTACCCGAAGGAAACCCGGGTCAGGATGGGGCTACAGAATTAATGTACACAACCGTGCCACTTCTGAGAGTGAATTTCCACCGATCATAAGACCATAAGATTTACTGTTCTTTGAATGATTTCATTTAAAAACAACGAATCGCAGGGTATCCCAAGTGCTCCTCAGAGAATATGCGACACCCGTATAAATAAACATTACAAAATATAATTAGCTCTCTATACTTAAGAACAAAGATACAATATTTGCTGCAACATATGCTTTGAGGTTAATAATTTGAAGGTAATGAAACTACTCTTTGCAAACGTTAAGGGACCAGCCATCGTTGTGTGTCCCTATAGAGTTTGGACCACAATAAGAACAATGTTCCAACTCTATTACTCTCCTCCTATGTTCATCTTCACACTCAACCTTTGGTGCCACACAAAGCTAGTCCTTCTCAGGAGCAGAAAAGAAAACCTTTGGACAGGTTCAGAATGACATAAATATTTTGACGTGCTGTTTATGCCGGAACATGATGTGAGATTACAGAGCACAAACGAGCATGATAAATCCCCAACGTTTCTACAGCCAGTGCTGAAGCTTATGAGAGCTAATTAATGATGCGGAAGTTCCACTGCAACGGAAGCCGCCGCAGCCACCGCATGCGACGAAATACCACATCTTCCTCGAATACGTCTTGCGCGCGCACCAACTTATAAACGCGCCACTGAAATTCACATTAAAATTTTTAAGATCGTGAGGTTTAATTTTAATAAGCGAGTTGCTCCGGATTTTATTTTTGTTTCTCTCTCTCTCTTTTTTTTTTTTTGGTCTCGCTATTAGCGAACTCACGTTGAAGGTGATAAACGACTTCCTGTGTTCTACCATCGGCGTAGATTTTAAACACGAAAAATAAGACTTCTGAATCCCTCTGCCGGCTTTCTCGTTCTCCTCAGTCGCATTTCGAAATAAGCGTCTTCCCCCCCCCCTGCCAGAGTGGGCGACTGTAAGCTTGTGGACTCTGAGAGTGGGGAACTATTTTTAATGAAGCATTCGGGCAACGTAGCTTTCATTCTTCTCGACTCTCGTGTGCACCTACGTGTTGAGTAATGTCGTACTTCGCGGGTTAAATATTGCGATGTCATCGGAATCATACAAACAGCATGTGCTTACATTGCTGACCTATTTTTGATTCTATTCATCTTCTATGAACTGTAAACGTGGATCATGATCTATGACGTGTTGGCTGAGATACTTCGCCTCCATCCTTGTGTTCACATAGCAATTCAATGATACAAGTGAAAAAAAATATTGGAAGGGTCGTATCTTGCCATTTTAGCGATTCCAAAGCAGATTCGTATCATGGACTTGAACTTTGGAAACTTGATTTTCCAAACAGCAGTTTTGTTGCTTTCCTCTTGACTTCATAATTACTCATTTGTTTTTATAATAAACACAACTATATTCAATTACAAAGTATATAAATCTATATGGTTCGTCTTTTATTTTTTCTTATGTTCGGAAAATTTACTGCAAATAATATTTTTTAGCATTTTTTTAAATAAATTTAGAATATTTGGGTGTTTAATTTGGTGATTAAGAAGTGACCAATGTGCAATGTGCAATTCCCCACCAAAACATTAAATCCTTCTGTTCCATACAAAAGTAGCGAATTTTTCTTAATTTACACTCGTATTAGCTTATTCCTCAGTCAATGCCATCCGCAATTAATGTTAAGTTTGCGAAATCACATGGTCGTGTCTTTTTTTACGCTCCATTCTCTCTGTATCCTTTTGGAGGGGCAGCGGTGTGTGTTTTGATAAATCTAATCGCACGCACTCGTTAAATTGAGATTCATGATCATGCTTTGTCACTGCGCGCGTTCCTATTTAAGATAGCTTTTTTATGCTAAGTGTAATTTTGACTCAAACTGCTACCGGAAAGGAATATCGAATGAAAAAAAAAATTATTTACAAAGTAGTGATATTCTTAGAAATGTACCTCATGAAATTACTCTTCTGGAAATTTCGAATTGTTTCTGACCTAAATCTTGGAAGTCTTAGCCTAATAGTTAAAATATTCGTTTTTACTGTTCGCAGTAACAATGCTAGAAGTTACAATTTTAGATTGAATATTTTTTCGTATCATAAAATATTTTCTAAATTTCTAATGAGATTGTTTTCTATTTGTAAACTTTCAATCTATCCGTGAATTAACGTAGAGTTTTCCTCCATATCAAATTCAATGTGTATCTCACTCCACATTCAGATGATAAAGTTATGAAGAATAAAGTGATACAGAATGAAGATCCAACGTAATAATTGCGCATATGAACTCACGTCACTGCATACTACACATTACGCATTTTTCAACGTCACTCGAAAAAAAAAGAGAGAAATGAATACAACGACATTAAAACTCAAACATTCTCAATATTCATTATGAATCAAAGTATATCATCTTCAGTTTCACCAAGAAAGCAAAATTTTTGAAAACGAATGAATACTGAAAGAGAGAGTTCAAGTGTAAATATGACGTATTGCCCATTTAGCTTATGTCGGAGTTTTCAGTTATATCAGACGTAAAATTTACTACACAACTTTCGGTTAGTGACCTAATTAATTTCCCATGAATCACCGCCAATATTATACTCGCATTTAGAGTTCGCAAAAATTTGATAATATTCGCGTGGAGTCGTCGGTGTATTGTGGTCCAAGATTTTATTTACACTTAAAGTAGATGTTAAATTTTTTTCATACTTGCAATTTGATAAATATTTTTAAATTGAAGTTCAGTGTTCATATATTGTTAGAATCGACTTTTTTTTCGATAAAAAAAGAACAAAAACTAAAAGTATTATTTTTCAGTTTTGTTAGAAAAACAAACCGCGAATTTATTAATAATTCCAGAGTGTGCAATATCTTTAACAACAATCTGTGACAATGATATTTGACGATTGGTACGAATCTGCCTCGCTGCAGTCATCTCCGTTCATTCGCCGGCATCACCATTGTCCGATTCCGGACCCCTGCGGGACTCCAACGTTTGCGTAAGGGATACTCTTCGTGGGGAGAAGCTTGATTCTTACGCAAACGTCAGTGTATAGCTGCTGCACCCTCGTCCTTCGACGGACAGGCACTCCGCCGTCGTCCTTGCTCACAAATGCTGCTGCTACCCCCCCGCCGCCGCCGCACCCGCCGCAGCGTCGTGCCTATCGCGTCCACCCCTCGGCTCGGCGCGTCCCCCTCGACGTCCGCCTCCCGCCGTTGCCCGCGTTCCGGCACGATGATTTACGACAGTGTCCCAAGAGGGCGGCGGGTGCGGAGCGTAGGCGGAACGTCACCGCCACGTCCACAACGCACGCCCCCACTGTGATGAGACACTGGATCGTGGCTGCGACTCGTAGGCCGTTGAGTAAACGCCATTGATCCGGCAAGTCGACTACCGCTGCGTGTTTACATTATATTTTACTTTATTCCTCCCTTCTCGAAAAAAGGGTGTGTTAAGTCGAGGAGGGAGTGATTCGTTTGTGTTTGAAGGTCGCGTATGAGAGAGGGTCGGTGTCAATTCCTCCGATGCATATGTTCCCCGCGGGTTTTCTTTCTGTTACGATATACGACAGGTTATGACCTTGTAAGTTGGTGCGGATGTGGAATATTTGAATGCGGACAAATTCGTGACTCCGGAAGTTCAAAGATATTGAGAAGAATGCGATACGTCGTAAAAATTATGTGACAACAAGTTTCCTCTGTTCCTTTCTGACAAAGTGAATTTTATGACTCTTCAAATAGAATGGGAGAGATTTTTTTTTCTTAAGAAACCACAATCGTACAATGATGACTATTGCACGAGGGACTTTCGGCAGCAGGTAAATGTCTCTTTGGAAGCGACGGTTTTTGAGTTCGTTAATTCGTAGGAAGCGAATCCGTGTTCCAACTACTTCTCAAACCTTCACTCTCGTTCATCGCCCCTCGCGCAACATTGAAGGTCATTTCCGTGAATTTTCCAAACGAAAGTCGTGCTTGTCTTGTCCCTTCTTAACTTACGGTAAAAGCAACTTACCTCCTTCTCGTCGAATGAGAAAGAGATGTAACGAAATATATTTCCAGAGAAAACTATCAAATATTTGACAAAGATCTAAAATAACACCGATAAATAAATAAATAAAGTCTTAATTATTAAAAATTATAATTAAAAAAAATATTATAATTAAATTATTTATTTACTTTAATTATATAATGGACGTTAGTACTAACATAACACCGTCTTTAAAGGAGTGATGCACCACATTATAACTTTCTGGTTGTAGAAGTTTCGTTATTTTATTTATTACGTTTAAAACAATATTAAATTTTTAAATTGATTTACGTTTCCGTGAAAATTATTGAGTATTAAATGTATTGTTTCGTTTTTTGATTTAAGGTGAAAAAATAAAATAACAATAAAAACTTCCTTTGTCCAATCGCCTTAGAAGCTTGTAGTCGATTGATTTAACTAATTGTTTGAAAGTTACGATATGTATATATTATTTTATATTTACTGCCATCCAAACGTCTCCGTCGAATAGCTCATTCAGTTTCGTGATTTCGTTGCTTTCTCAACGATTTGGTTTCTGCGTTTCACGCTATCAAATCCGAGTCGCATTCCTCGTTCTCCCGAGTTCGATTCGCGCGTCGCATCGCAGCTCTCGCTCGCCCTCCGCGGTCGCTGTTCACCAGGATTTGGTGATATCAGATCTCTTAGGAATCCTTTCGGAAATCTCTCTTAGGTATTGGTACAGACACTTTCAACAAGCTGTTGACGTTTGAAATGGAGCTGTATATGATCTCTTCCAGATACCATCGATGGACCCTTCCCGAATTTTCATATTTTTCATGTACGTAATATTTGTAAATGGGAAATGTAGCGTGCTGTTGAAACTTATCTACAAGGAGCGATAGGAGTTAGGAGTTGGGTGGTATGCTTTTATTAGTAAGTGGAGTTAGTAAGTAAGCTGGGTTTACCAACAACTTGGGCCACGTGGAGGGGTTAGTAGATGTAGTTAGTAATAGTTAGAGTTATTGGTACTAGGAGGAGGTGGAATAAGGGAGAATGGTTTGTTGTTTAGTAATCACAGCTACATGAACTGGGACATTAATGTGAAAAGCTACAACCTTTTTCTGGCCCCATCGGGAATTGAACCCGGAATGACTTGGTGACGAGCTAGAACGCTACCACCTTCGCCACGGAGGTCAATAGGAACAGTAGGGTGAGTAGGTACGAAACTTTACGTAAAGAGAAAAAAAATTACCCTACAAAAATAATATAACTATTTTAGAGAGATATTACTTTTATTACTTGGCTAACATGATAATTCTTTGGGAAATCAAGTTTTGGTTGGTTGGCATCACTGCTTTCATTGTTACAAAAGTTTAATCGACGCCATTAAAATCACAACTTTTCGTCTCATTTGTCGCTCGATTTGATCGCTTTATGCAAATAAAATGACATAAAGTTTATTTCTTTGCCCAGTCATTACAATCATCTCACTCAACTACTCGTCGTGGCATTTTTTGGACCCGTGAAAATAGCTTGGCGTCAAATCCTTGGCAGAGGACTTGGCAGAGGTGAAACTACTATCCCCAAACATAAGTTTCCTGGGCTGTTGAAAAAATACTGTGCGATTCTCTCAACGAAGAAAACGTGAAATCTGGATCCAGTCAAGTGTGGCATGATGCCTTTAGATCACACTAAAGTTCTCCAGATGATGCCAAGCTCAGACGGTAGTACCAGTATCTATAGATGTGGAAGTCAATTAGGAATATAGTCACCATTGCCAGAACCAGTTCGAGTAAAAGCAATCTGCGAACAAGGTCCTTCAGGAATTTGAAACAGTGGCTCAAGTAAAATTGTAAGAGAACCAGTACCTAAAACTAAAGACGTCAAGACCCAAAAAGACGTCAAGATTATACACAGAATCAAGCTCTTCGGATGACGTACAGTGCGGACTCTCTGTGGGGTTAATAGGAGCACTATGTTTTCTTTTAATATTTTAGTGTTTAGTTACAAAAATATAGAAAATCCTAAAGTTATCAATAGAAGAAGGCAGAACCCAAATAATTGTCTAGAATTCTTTTAATTAAGTAAATATTCATTATTGTGTTTTTACATTCGAATTTGAGAACTGTTCCTATTCACCCCATTTTACGGCTTGCAACTTCTTTGTCTACTTTCAAAGAAAGATATTCGAAGCTCGAGTTCGTAATGTTCAAAATTCTGAGCATAGTTCACTCAGTTACTCTGAAGCTAACGTTAAATTGAAGTTTTTTAAAAATATACAGTAGAAATATAAGGTTGTCTCATCAGAAATTAATAGTAAAATTCATTATAAATGCTTGATGTTTCTATTTTTTCATTTAAATTACGTCTAATATTTTACATTTCGATCCACTTCTTAAGTATATTAATGTGAAAGATTTTCAGATCATTCTTTATTTCAACTGCATTTGACACCAAAGCTTTGAATGAGATTTTGTGTTGACTGTAGGTTGGTTAACGTAATATACGTATTGTATCGTGTAAAAACCCAGAAGTTCTTTTCAACTATGTTTAGAAGTAATGACCCAACGTCTAAATCCATCACGTCAATCCATCATTTACTCGAGCAGCTACCTTTAATTACCGTTCATTAGATGCTTATCTCACGCGGCACGGAATTAATAACTGAATCTCGTGTTTCCTTGACGGAACAACCAAGCATGCCGTCTTAGTTCTATATACCAGCCGCAATGTGAGAGACTGACCTGTTTACGTTTTACTAATAAGGTCAGTAAGAAGCGAACAAAGGCACCGTACGTATATTTACTTGCATTTATTATCGCATGATCCTCTTTGGATCTTTTATTTGAGAAACCTTACATATCCATTTTTTCATTACATTTTTCAATGTTTAAGTGATTGTTTGAGATGAATATTAATGATGAGGGTTGATAGAGAAACCAAATATACAACATAAGCTTATAGATAGATAAAAAATTTCTCTGAAAAATTTCCCATATACTGCACGTGTGTAGTTCCTCAAACAAAAAGAAATTAACGTTCATTTCATAGAAATGTTTCTTTTTCAATTTTTTTATTTTTCCTGATTAAAATGTTTATTTGAAATACATTTTCACGTGTCAGAAGCGAACAAGTAAAATTTTGTTTCAATCAAAGTATTAGTTCTGTCGAGATCTTGTAATTTTTCAAAATTCAACTTGCGTCGACAAGCATTGAAAATCTATTTTTTTCTATCTTCAATTAAAAACAGACCGTGAATTAATGCTTCTAATGGGTCAACGCTTAATGAAATACGCTAAATCAAGTATCAAACTTTCATACGTGTTACTTTTCCGAGTGCAAGATCGAGTAGTACCGATACCTTTTATTTCGATAGTGAATACTATCTGGACTAGGTCCTCGACACTGGAAAACTGTGGGGTGCCAGTGTTTCTGAGAGCAGTAACGGTACAACGGCGTTCTTTTCTCTCTGATACCGGGTCCGTTTAATCTCAGTCAACTCTCGTCCTAACCTCTCCACCTCCTTACACTCCAGGACCCATCGAGATATGAATACCCTGGCATTGTGCAAGAACGAACGGATCGGTTCGTGTTTCCGAGGTAACTTTGTCGAGACAAATTCTATCCATACTTAAGCGTACTAAGCAACTTCTAATGTGCAATACAACCGGGAAAATAGTTACATAAATACCGTACATCGAGGAAACACTAGTAGCTTATTTAGGTAAGCCCTGGGCCTCATCGTGTAAGAGAGCTCTGTAATGGGTCACTAAATATCATTTAAACACGTAAATTTGATACAAAATATTTTATAAAACATTTTTAAAACCGTGAAATATTTAAAAGTTGACCATAATAATAAATAAACCTCGAATTTCAATTAAAAAAAAATCATTATTGTTGGATATGCACTAGTAGCCATACGAACACGTTTGTCTATGGGGGAACTCCATAAACCTTAGTGAGGGGAATATGGTATTCCCACCACGGGTCTCATGGGGTGTAGGTATGCCACTGGAAAACATAATAGTTGTGAGTGCCCTAGGATTGGATGTGATATTCAAAATCAGAGGTAAGGATTTCTCCAAACTTTCTATATATCGTAACTTTATGGTTTGGATATTATAAGGTTCGAATGACAAATCCTTTCCTTCATCTGAATTAGGATTCTATTCTAAAGCTATTCTCTCAGAGTAATATCTTAATTCTCACATATTATGCATGAAAAGAACTGTTTCCGAGGAATACAAGGACTTTCAAAAACATTTAATATTGTACGTATCAATAAAACGACAATTTGTCTAGATCGGGTTTATATTTTTGCAAAAATGTTGATTTTTTTATCTGATACCGGGTGTGATAGTGTTTTGAATAACGTTGAAACAACGAGGTAGATTTAATATCCCCAATCTATTTCATTAAAATCTCAACAAAATCTTCTCGGTCGACATGACGTTAAAATGGAAAATAACTAATTACAAAATAATATACAGAGGATAAAAGAAATTATTAACTAAACAATACAGTAACAACATCCGCGCAGATTCACAAGCATGGTCAATATAATCTCATCTGTGGAACGAAAAAAAAATGTTCATTGAATTATCATTTTGCTCTTTAATAATTGAATACGGTATTTCGAAATTAAAGAAATAAAATATACTTCATCCCAATAAATTCACGTTGCCTTTCCGTCCTCATTGTTTTCAGAGTCCGTTGCGTTCAGAGATAAACAGCTGAATAATGCTGGTAATTCGCAGTGAGTGGAATTTCGCCTGTGTTTACGAGGGTTATCAGCGCTCGGGACAAAACTGCGGTTTATCCATCTCTATTGAATTCACATTCATTATGGATGGGGTTTACAACGGTTTTATAAGTTGCTGTTTGCAGGCATGGGCCGTGACAACGAACCGAAACATTTTACGTTGCATGCATAAGTATCACGTTGGAACAAATTCTATGATTTTAAGTATACGTTTCGTATTCAATTACTTATGTTAATTTTCAATTAATACGTCCAAAATTATACAATGCATTACACGTGAAGTTAATATGTAGTCATATATTCGTTGAAATGAATATTATTGAAGCGTCGTATGAGTGAATGAAATATTGTTTTGTATTAATGTAGAAATGAAATACCAGAGTATAAATTAGGGTCACTGAATTAAAAATTTATTTTTTAAATTACTACTTGGAATTAGATAAATTGTATAGTAGCTCCCATATAATGTTGCATATGTAAACTATATGAATGTGAATAAAATTAACATCGAAGGCATACCAGCACACGAATTCTCTTAGAGACAGCCATCATCCAAATTAACATAGCTATGAATATTATCACAATTTCGCCGGTAGGCCACTTAACACCTCCGGGGAAAGTTCCCCGGCGCCTAGCAGCCACAAGGCAGGCAGCCCGAGCAGGCATTCCGAAGTGCACGGCCATTATCGTTAGCACTTGCGGCGAACTAACCTCCCCGCCTGGAGCTCCCAGTTGGTCCCCTACTCTTTCTCTCAGCATCCGCCACTCGCGTCAGCTTCCACCCCTTCCCCCTCTTGCCCCCTCCCCCCATCCCCCGACACCCCTCAAGCGAGTAGCCACCCTTCAGTGCCCACAATGCGGTCTCTCAGCTTCCACCATCTCAGATTTCTCAAGGAACGGCACAATGATGTGAGGAAAAGTAAACTACCTACGCACTACAAAACTATCCAAACAAACTAGTGGATAGTAAGGAAATATTCACATGGTTAAAACATCGTCGAATATTGAAAATTAGTAAGCACTAAAATATTCAATGTGGTAATAAATGTTATAAAATACAGAACCATTATTGATTCGTTTTAGACCCGGGGAAGTCAGAAGATGTAAAGAATATTTTGTAAGTTTTGAAAATATATTTTTTTTGTGAAAAATTAATAAGCAACAACATTTTCAATGCAGCAATAAAATAAATTTAATGTTTTGAAATACACAACCATTATTAATGAATTTCTGGTATGTTTGACAGCTTAGTCTGAAGTTAACAAAATGAAAAATTAAAGAAATGACACGGTTACAATTTTTTGTTGCGGTAATAAAATACTTTAAATACATGCATAAACATGAAGTGTTGGTTTGTCACTTTTAGTTACCTACAGAAAACCGACGGTAACTATCACCCACTGATAGACACAAATTATCAAGTCGTCAGCGAAATGATCTACTACGTGAAAGATTTTTCATCTTATCTCAGTTTTACTTCTAGAATTTTAAGAAATAAAAGGATGATTTATTTCTAATGCACTTTTCCTTTACAGTCATCTTTACTCCCACCCCACGTTGTTTTGTTTTATTCACCAAAACGTCTAATGCACCCTTTACCAAAAGTAGTCAAAACTCACAAAAGGAACATTTTTAGAAAATAGAGTTCCTATTTCTGCATTTACACGTCAAAGGACACTCTCTTTATAAATTTGGTTCTTCGAAACGTCTTCGTAGTTGAGAAAAAGAAACACGTTTACACATCCTCGTCTTCTATGGTCTTATATATATTGGGGGGTTTTAGGGCTTGTCAACATTGAGGTCATTAGAGCCCATCTATATATATTACAAAACTTAGGTAATATTAGTTTTCATGTATATCATAATTAGTTTTCATTTATATCATAATTAGTTTTCATGTATATCATATTTCTTTCGTGGATTCAAAGTTTGTCTAGTAAATAATGTTACACCTTCAAAGCATGCGCAAAGACCAAAGAAAATGCACTCCCTTTCTATACATATTTCTATACTTTTCTTTCCATTCTATTCTATTATTTAAGAAGAGTACTTTCGCCAACTTGGTTGACATCATCAGTTCTAGTAACTACTGCGATGAAAAGCCAGCAAAGACAGAAAAAATACTCTTTTGAAGTAAATAATTGGAACAAACAGTACATTTTTCTTAAGATCATTGACCACGATATCAGTAACATCTCAACAATGAGTTTATGCATGAGCCTAACATATCTTTGTGTGTGGACAACTATCATCACAAAGGCCATCTCCTTCTTTTCTCCATCTTCTGTTCATGTCTCCATTCTTCTGACATCGTCTCTCTGCCAACCATCTTCTTGCAAGGGCCACCCACGCCGCAACGGAAACCGTCCGTCCTGCATACGTTGCGTCACCCCCACCCCTACAGCATCCGGACGAACCCTTAGAGGATCTGTGTCCGTAAGGGAGACGAAGACACTTGGTCTAGGGCAAGGGAACTTTCAATAGGAGATGCAGTCATCCTGTGAAATCTTGCTCTCAGTTTTGTTACAATTTTTATATATGCCCCTCCGGTGGCAAGGCGCTAGCGTGCTCGGTTACCACCAAGTAACTCCGGATTCAATTCCCAACGAGGTCAACAAAAATTTGTAGCTTTCCACATTAATGTCCCAGTTCATACATCTGTGAACACTGAAAAGCGAACCCTCCTTCTTCTATCCACATCCCAGTATCTCTAATTCTTACTATTACTAACTACTACTAACACTACAAAGTGGGCCAAGTTGTTGGTAAACCCAGGAAACTGACCCACCTTGTAACAATAACCCCTACCAACCACCTCCTACCACCTATCGCCCCATAAGTTACAATAGCACGCTACAGTTCCCATTTACAAATACTACAATAACAAAATCGGTATTTCGGATATCATCCTAAGGTGGTGGCTACAACCCTCGTCCATCGGGGGTCAGGGGATGGTGACCAGAGGCGTCTGAGGCGTCGTATCGACCGACGCCGGGGGCGGAAGCGTCGGAGGTGGTAGCGGGGGCGGGGGTGGAGGCAGTCGCTCCATTACACTGGCCATCATGCCGGCCATCAGCCCGCCCCTTCCCTAATCACTTTGCTGCCGCCTCCACCGCCCTCGGGAAGAAAGTGACGACCGTCCGACCCACCCGCCGCCGCCGGCTAAGGCGCCGCCGCCGCCGCCGCTGCCGCCGCCTGGGGACGGAAGGGGGCCTTTGAGAGGCTGCAGGCGCCGCGGGACGCTGCAAGAAATGAACATCGTCTCTACGCTCTCTTCGCCACGCCTTAGTCCTGCCCCGCTCAGAGACCATGCATCACGTACGGCGCGGCGGCAGGAGACGAGGGTGGAGACTTCGATAAAGGGAGATGTGAAGGAGATACGAAGCTCTTCCTAAAATTCATTTCTA
>NNCF01128604.1:1770-24260 GCA_002313205.1 Laupala kohalensis
ATATATATATATATATATATATATATATATATATATATATATATATATATATATATATATATATATATAAAGTATGTGTGCGTTGCTGAAAAAAACCGAAATACCTAGGTAAAATTCTAGGTTTTACGTGTAATTCCGGGCATTTACCGTTACTGACTTTTACTACCCAGTCTTGGTAAATAAAATCAGTTGGTAAAGGATGATTCGCAACGTTTTCTTAATTTTTTAACTAAGGAAATGAAAAACGACAACATAAATATTTTTGAAGTATAAAATATATTTTAGTTTAAGGTATATCTTTCAATCCTCGGTTTACAATGTTTTAGTCTTATTATTGTTTACGTTTCTAAATGTTATAATTTTTCTTTGAATGACATATTTGTTTATTTCTTATTCATTAAATATATTTTTAAGTGATAAAAGTAGGACAAAAAATAAACTTACTGTATCATTTCAGACTTCATCGACGCTCAAAAAATTTTATTTGCACTAGGAAATTTGGTTTCTTGTATACAACGCTTCTAGTACCTAGTTCATAAAAGTCATCCTTAATATCAATGATAACAGCTATTATTGATTTTGGGTCTATCTTCGCTCGATCAATATCCGGTATTTTTACGGCGACATTTTGTCCGACAGTAAGTGTTTCAAATTTTTCGTTTGATGTTGCTTTCATTTTCTTCGCTTACTCCTCAAGTCCTTCTCTGGCAGTACTTCGAAACATTCTGACTTTTCGTATTTTACCCATAGCTGCTGTTATATCATCAGTTTTTGGTAATTCCATATTTTCAGTCACTTTCAGCTCCTGAATTTCTGTATCTGTCATTTTTGTATTTTTTTTTTTTTGTTTCAACTGGATTTTCTGAAAATAAGAGAAACAGAAAAAAATGAAACAAACATTGAAATTTATTAATTTTTGAAATTAATTTTGTTATAACAAGTAACGTAAGTCAATGTTAAGTACAATTTTGTGATGATGTAAAATAAATCAAAATTATTAGAAAATAACATGTAAATTTTACCCACCTTCTTCAAATAACGCGGATTTTATTTGTGTTTGATTCTCAAGTCCTTTTCTGACAGTCTTTTGTAGAACCTTTTTTTTTATAGTTCATTCTCTGCACTTATCAATTATTTGTTTTCTGTTTCATCTGGATTTTCTGTAAACAATTGTAATGCAGAAAATAAAATTTAATTTATTAAAATATCATAAAATCTACTATGTTTAAAATTACATTAATCAAAATAATATTCAAAAGTAGCTATTTTTAATATATTTAATTTATAAACATGTAAAATTGTATGAAATTGCATAAAATGACGTACCAATAATATTTCTACCTTTTTCGAATGATGTTGCTTTTATATCTTCCGTTTCCTTTTCAATTTCTTCTGTACCGATCTGTGGAGTGATCTTTACTATTTGTATTACTAGCTGTAATCTGCAGTTTTAATGTTATTTGTATTAGGGATTGGTGATTCTTCATGTTCATTTACTGTTAGCTGGTTCTCAACATCCATCATATCTGGGCTTTGTATTTTATCTGGATTTTCTGTAAAAAATTGGAATTAAACGAATGAAAAACAATTAATAAAACTGTAAAATCAATTTACTTTTTTAGTTGATTCTATTTAAATTAATTATGCAAAATATGAAACCTACGTTTGCACCTTCTCAGGAGGTGTACATAACTTTTGACAGTCAAAAAACCACGAAATTTTTGCACTTTTTCAGTTTTTTCTTATATTTCGGAAACAAATCATCGTACAGAAAAGTATGCTTCATTTAAAATTAGCGTCAAATGAATACCTAAAACATTAAATTCGGATCAGCGGTTTGCCCGCAATGGCCGATCGAAAAGCAAATTTTTAGCAACATAGGGGGAGAAGTAGTAACAGTCATTTTCAAACCTCTCAAACTTCGCAATGAGAGCTCCAGTAAAAACCTTTGACACAAGGAGTTGTAGATCATTAAATTCTAAATTTAAAAAAAACGCTAAAAATCCCAAATTTGCTCAATTTTAGAGTTTTGTAGAGGCATATATGCGATAGAGGAGTTTTGACATTTTCGCGTCGCTACACCTTTCTTCATGTGTGTAGTGGTCGAATTACTTAAAATTCATTCGGCATAGCATCCAAATGTTATATTTACCTGTATTTTGCTCACTCACTTAAACATCTTGCTTCTATTTATGCAATTGAACATTTCATTTATCTGCACCATGTATTACAAGGAACGCGGCTTCTTTCCTTAAGGCTTGCCACTTCTCTAAATTTTCGCATTGCTTTCTAAATCTTCAGCTTAAACAATAATTTATCTATTTATCAAACAGTTCTACATTCAACATGACACTTTTCCACAATTTTATAGGATTTACTAGGAGTAAATAAAGAAAACAGGTGTTACTTTCTACTTTGTAATTTTTTGTCTATGTCCAAATTACTTTAAATCTCTTTCGAAATCTAAAGTCTTTGAATGTGTGAATAGGGATTTCAATCCCTTGTTGATGAATTACATAGAAATGTCTTAAATTATCCTACTTAACCAACTAATTACGGTAAATGTCTGAAATTGCCAAGGTTGGGTAGTAAAAGCCCGAAATAAAAGCGAATTTGAATTGTTTTCGGACTTTTACCATCGAACTATGGTAAATGCCCGGAATTACCGGTTATACCTACAATTTAACATTTTTCGGGTTTTTACAGTAACACACACATATTATATATTTCAATTTTATTCAATAGGGCGCTTCATTTACAAATATTATTTATGTACAAATGTGTGGCGAGGCTTTTTTTGCCTGTACGCCTGTAAAATGCCCCTTAAGTAGAGCCGTGGGCTGTGCATACAATGCCCTGGTATTCACTCTAACCTAATACCTCAACCAGCGAAACCAACCCCCATTTCGCTGGAGCTCACATCGGGTGCCGTACTTAATCCTGCTCCTCACGGGTAACGGATCGGTCCGATGGAGGAAGGGGGGAGATGGTCCCGTAAGGGTCATCGGCCACTACTCGTGAGGAAACCCAGGCTGCTAGGGAAACCTGGCTAACAACGAGCAGAGACCCTTGGCGGCACATCCCCGCAAGGCCTCGACGAACCCTACGTAGAGAGTTCAAGCAGTCCACTAGTTGGCACTTGCTCTCTGACAAGTGGGGTGCACTGTGTTCCACCATCTTGAGTGCACTTCTACCGGGACACGTAACCCGCCCAGATCCTAGATACCCTGGGTAAATGGAAAGGATGTCTCGGACAGATGGAAGAGACAAACTAGTTGCGTCTCGAGCTGTTACCCATCACAGCTTGGGTTCCAGTAAGGCTTCTGGAATTTGACACACGGGGAGAGGGCTTGCCCTCGAGCGTAGCTAAGCGTCTGAAGGGTGGACCCACACCCCCCAAGCAGGGTTCACCTGGATTAAGTAAGCAGCCGTTCGGTGGACCACTGGACGAACGGACGCACCCCACCACACCCGTACCCAATCTCCTTAAATGGAGCAACGGATCGGATGCTGGGGATTTTCACGAAGTGGGAGAGAGCAAGACAAGTCCTTAATTGGTCATGATCGAGTTCTCGGGTGCCACTCAGCACTTTAAACCGAGTAGGCGAGGAATGGATCTCCTGAGCAGGATCCTAGCTTGCCGCCCTAACGTTACCAGTCGGTTTGACCCCCGACCGGCTGGGGCGCCTCTCGGGCGCCGTACCCGATCCCGTGAACGCGGGTAAAGGATCGGTCCGTGGGAGGAGGGGGGAGATGTTCCCGCAAGGGACGTCGGTCGTTACTCGTTGGGGGAACCCTGGCTGCTAGGTAAACTTGCGTAACAACGAGTAGAGAACTCCGCAAGGGGCCTCGACGAACCCTACGTAAAGGGGGGTGCACTGTGTCCCACCACCTTGAGTGTACTACTACTGGAACTCGTAACCCGCCCAGATCCTAGATACTCTGGGCAAATGGAAAGGAAGTTTCGGACAGATGGAAGAGACAAACTAGTTGCGTCTCGAACTGTTACCCGTCACAGCTTGGGTTCCAGTAAGGTTTCTGGATCCCGACACACGGGGAGAGGGTCCGCCCTCGAACATAGCTAAGTGTCTGAAGGGTAGACACTTAGTTGAGTCGACCCGGATTAAGTTAGCATCCGTTCGGTGGACCACTGGACGAACGGACAAGCCCCACCACCCCCGTACCCAATCTCCTTAAATGGAGCAACGGATCGGATGCTGGGGATTATACGAAGTGGTAGAGAACAAGACTTGTCCTTGGTGAAGATCGCGGTCGCGAGTGTCACTCAGCACTTTAAATCGAGTAGACAGGGAAGGGGCATTGAGCCCTCAGATTAAGGATGAGTCTGAGGCTGAGCTGAATCTGAGGCATTGAGCCCTCAGATTAAATGGGTTGGAATCTGCCGGGCAGTGGTTTCCACACCCGTGGTACGGGACGGAAGTTTAGGCTTCCGATCGGTGAGCAGGATTGCTGATCGGCTACTACCTGTGCATAAAGTAGTAGGAATACAAAGCTAGACGTGTTCCCGTCAACCAGTGCGAAGACTGGTAGGTCACCTGTAACCCAAATCCCAGCCTAAGTTTAGGCGGGTAGGGTGACCGACTGAGTCGGCAGTCTCCGACACTCGACGGACCTGGTGGGTGCTCTTGGAACCAAATTGTGGTCCCAAGATGTCACCAGTAGACACACAGAGAAGTCTAACGATATGAAAGAGTACGACCTACAAAAAGAGACCATGATCTTTATATAAATTAGTAGTGCGACCACAGTCTGGATAAGTAGTTCCGTTCTGAGAACTAAGGTGCCGGACCCGTGTGTTTAACACGAACCATTATAGAGCACAAGAACNTATCACGAACCATTATAGAGCACAAGAACATAACCTAATACCTGCAAGTGTCTCAGGAAAGTGATGTGCGAATTGTGAACGTTTAGTGAATTTCCTGTGTGTTCTAGAACGTCAAAATATTCAAAAGATAAGTATTCTTTATTATTCATTTTATTATTATTATTATTTGTTAGTACTATTATTTGTAATTGTAGCAATGATTTCTATTGAGCAGTGGCGAGCTGCTATTGGATGTGTGAGACGACTACGCGGACCGGGTGCATTAGTTACCCATTCCTTAAATGTAAATTTAACATGTTTAATTAGTGCGGCACTAATAGGTATTCTATTAGTAATAGGAGGAATAGAATCCAACCCTGGCCCCACTAACATTGACACCGCTCTGGAGGAATTTCGAGCCGGACAGAAGGAAATTCTTGAGAGTCTGGCCGCGCACTCCGCTATCTGGCAGGGTTATATGCAGAAAGTGGAGTGTCTGTAGCACCGGGTTGCATCTCTCGAGACAGAGAATAAAGCTCTGTGTCGAAAGATTGACTTCCTGGAAAACCAGTCGCGAAGGAACAGCCTTCTTGTCTTTGACTTGGATGACCAACCGGGTGAAACATGGAGGGACTCGGAGCGGCTCGTACGAGACGTCGCGGCCCAGACGGGAGTGGTGCTCACTGAGTGCGACATAGNCAAGAAGCAATGTAGATGGGAGAAGACATTTATCAAAATTCAATTGTCACGTTAGCTGAAAAGAAATTTGTGTATGAAGAACTCGTTCATTATAAAAAATAATACACCATAGCTAACAGCGTAGTGGCTGAGCACGCCACCAATTACACTACTGCGACGTTAAGAAATGAAGGTTAAATGTTCAATCTATACATTGATTTGAAAACTTTGAGCTTTCTTCTCGGAAATGACTGGCTATTCCGTTTTCTTACTTTGACAATTAATGATCCTCAGGGGATACTACAATCCTACGAATTCCACCCTGAAGTCAATTTCCCAAGTCGCGATCTCCCCTTGAAGTGTAAATCGTTTGAATTTTGAATTATTTACTGTTGTATATTTAAACCGGGATGGGTAGAAGCTCTTAGGAACAAGGAGAAACCTAATTCTTGTGATTTTACATATATGGATTGGGAATGTTTGGGTAGAGTTTCCGAAATCATAACTTCAACAGTCATTAATTTTTTTATTATGCAATTTAGCATGGGAGGAGGCAGGTGGACAAGAAATGGTCGGTATAACTTTATTTTCAAATACGCATCACTAAACGTCTTGTACTGAACATTGCATTTTGACTGAAAATTGACTTTTAGTCTGCTGCCAACACATCAGTTTTTTCCAATATTCATGGTGAGCAATTTCAATCAGTCGCATTGTGATTGCAGAGTAGCCAACACGTTCTAAAAATATAACTCATTAGTGTGCAACTTGTCGGATTAACATCTTATGCTTGGCATTATCAGCATGGTGATAACTCCACCATCGTTTTGATGTCGGCAGCGTTGTGTATATTCACTGATCACTCATGATTCGCCATCTTCATATCAAGCATTTGCGGGGTACTTGATCGATCTTTTTCATCATCTGTTGGCAGTAATTGATTATCCTCGCAACACATATTGCGAACTAATTCACCATACTGTCTCTTGTGTTTTTATCAGCTATGAAATTATACTTCCCAGGACTTCAAGTTTGTTTAGGCATTGGTGTACGATATGCATCTTGACACTCATTCACTATTCGTCCGAACGTAAATCAAATTGTCTGTGCACAGTCCAAAACAAAGGAAACCCTTCTGCTTTGAGAACTATCATCAGTCCACGAACTATCATCATCTCTTGTATCACGCTACTACCTCGTCCACTTGATCGATATCATCGGACACATCGGAAGTATTCGTGGTTCACATGGATCTCGATCTAATATGTTGTAAACCATGTCATTAGAGAACCGTGTATAATACAATACAAAATATGTGAAAAGGAAAACAATTCTCAGTACATTGGTGTAGTAAATGAATATTGTTAATTTATGTGGATTAATCGAGACATGTAAAAACCGGAAATGTACCATATAAAAACATGATACTATTTATGCCCATTTCTTAAATTTATTTCTGGTAAACATATAAAGCATCTTCTATAATATGAACACGCAAAAAATAATGTGAAAACATTCAATTGCATAATAATTTTGTATTCTAATTCTATTTTAGACTTTGTTTTAGTGTTAATCAGTCTATGTAAAGTGTTTTCTACCCTCTATGGATGTTACGATTGTAATATATTGTAAATGGAATACTGGTAAATAGATATCAAAAAACCAAATATCAAATGATCTTAGATGGTCTCCACCCAATATTTATTGAGAACGTTCTACAAAACACAAAATTTCAACTATGATTGAGGCCTTCGTCAATTGTTTTCTGTAAAACGTTCACAATAATGAATGGAGACCACCTTAGGTCATGTGATAAATTTAACCATGCTATTAGATGGAGAAATGTGAACTCAAATAGCATCGAAAATATTTGCTAAAATACTGTATTAACTCAATGAATCACAAACAGTTCTAGGTACTTATGAAGGCTTTACTGTCTTTCCTTTTAATTTTACTTGTAATGTACGTATTTCAATATCTGCGGTATTGTTCTCGTTAATTTCGTGACGTTTTCAAAAATATTTATTCCTCAGTTTCCTTTGATAATCGTTAATTCGAAGTAATTACTAATACGTTGACTTGCAGATTTTCGATAGATATGACTTTTTCAAAACATTTATCAATTATTTCGCTTCTGAGGATTTAATTTTTTGTCATGCTTTGTA
This sequence comes from Laupala kohalensis, assembly GCA_002313205.1. Lineage (NCBI taxonomy): Eukaryota > Metazoa > Arthropoda > Insecta > Orthoptera > Trigonidiidae > Laupala > Laupala kohalensis. Next base: position 9,442 of record NNCF01128604.1, read on the forward strand.
AAAGTTATGTTTATTTGTGGGACGTAAGTTCAAATATTGAAATACAATCCTTGACGCAATTAATGAAGCAACACTATGTTAATTATAATTTCACACCTTTTCACACATTTAAAAGAAAATGTAAGAAAAAGATGTTTGAATTAATAACATTTAAACCCAAAAAACTCATTAACACACAATACATATAAAGAGAGAGAGTTTTTGGGGATCAATTAGTTTCTGAGATATAGCGAAAATTTGAAATATGTCATTTCACTCTTTTAAAAACGAAATGTCGAAAAATTCTTTCTCCGCTGTCCTGTACTATACAAAGCAATGTGTCTCAAAATCAAATTACCACCTTTAATCTCTTTGTCTTTTTTTTCGTTCAGAGCAACACCGCTCGTGAATAATATTGTTCAATTATGATAAGTTTCCATGAATGAACACAATATTACACATTTCTAGAAATAAAATTAGTTTAAAAATTGTGAAGGTACTATTTTATTACTTTCATTAATTACATCACACACGAAAAAATTGACGAAAAAATTTCAAAATATGTTGCTACGTACCTATTTTGTTAAAATGTGAGCAAATTCAAAAACACTTTCTTGAGTACGAAAGTAAATAGCGAAATTCGAATGTGAAATCCTTCAACGAGACATTTTATTGTCAAGTTACTTTTTAAAATTGTAAGTTAACTTTATACTTAGTGTAATCAGCAGATATAAAGCCTGTCCTATGTTTTTCTGTTTACATCAATTTAGGATTTATACAAATTAGGTTTAAACAATGAACAAATGACCCACTTAAAATGAGTTCATCGTAGTTGAAGAAAACCAGTTAACGTGCTTATAAAACAGACTTATCTCTTCAAATGACCTCATTCGCACAAGTGGTTTCAAATGACCTGAATTCGAATGGAGCTTTTGAATGTCCTCAATTCCTTAACCATTTTGATGCCATCTTAGGACATTTAACTCACAGGAGAAACACGAATGACGTCTATCAAAATATAGTCATCATTTAAAGTATTATTTATGTCGCTTTTAAAAAGTGTTGTTAAGTAGTTAAAATAAAAGCTGTTTTAACAGTGCTTTATATGAAAATTGAGCATTCATAACTGTTGGGCATAGTTTTTTTCTTCATTTAAAATAGAACTATCCACCGCAATTGTTAGGACATTCCTAGTACTTTAAATGAATTAGTACTTGCTCACCTTAATATGGTACTTATCTTTCTATTGAAAGCCTGTTTCAATGAAATATTTTAAATAATTGAAAATTAATTTCTTTCATTTGTTCGTCTTTCTTTCCCATCTATTTTGTGTACGCCTCAAGACTGTCTTTATGAATGACGATACGGTCTGTTTGCCAACAAACTAGATAATTCTTCAACCTGATCGTTTTCCGATTCGCCTGGGTACAACTGTTTTGTTTCCCTCCACTCACACAATCCACAATTGAGGGGTGTGAAAAGCAGACTCGATGAGATGGAGGAGAGAACGCCCAAGTGAATAGGTGGCGTAGCGTTTGTTGTGTAGGAGCGGGGGTGGAGAAGTCGAAGGCCCATCGACCGCGTAGCGGTGGTGTAGCACATCGTTCTACCGAGCTCACGCTGAAGAGCAAATGCGCACGGAGAGGTGTCCTATCAACACATCGGATGGCATTAAACACCTCTGTTCATTGTTCGCTTAGAAAGTGTCCGCAGGGGTTTCAATTACTAAATGATCATGAGTCACGGTGCATGGATCTAATACAGTTTAGTACTTAATTACAAGGTGAAGATCATCAATTAATGAACACAATATTTTACTACGAACAAGCAAGAATTTACGAATCTGCTATTCACATAGCTTAATCAAGATGGCTTCATAAGAACATTCTACTACTTTGAGGACTACTACTATCATGAGAGGATTGTGGATTTTTGGATGATAGTGTACCTTTCTATGAAAATATTTTTGCATTGCTGTACCGAGTAATTTTTTTGACACTTACATGTAGTCTAATATTCTCTCAAATAATCAAGAGTTAATTTTATTATGATTTAAAAAGTAAACATCCAATTTCTCTATTGTGGTGCTATCGTTCTAAGTGTTTAACCCGTAGATAAAAATTAACGATTAGTTATCACAATGTTGCTGTAAAATTTTATTTGACAAATATTCTCTGAACTATGTCGTCAACGTTCAGAAGACTAATTTTAAACTCACAAATGGTGTCTCTGTAATACTTAAAAGCAGTGAATTACTCTTTTCGTATCTTCTGGAGGTAAGAAAAATTACTGCTCTATGATGCATGTATTGTAATTAGGTTGAGAATAGAAGTGTTCATGCTTTTTAAACGTATTTATTTGCAATTAAATTTCATATTTCCTTAAATGTTTTTTTTCTCAATTGATTACACATTTATCTCAATTTCAGTCATTAGATACTAACTTTCCTCTCCGAATTTTAGATAAAATTTTTCAATTTTTTCATAAATTTCATGTTTGAACATAAGATTTAAATGTTAAATATTAGTGTTCATTATCTGTAAAAAATTTCAGCCATTTTTTGAAAATTTTAATTGTATTTTGTAAATATATATTTGCTGCTTGGCGGCATGAATGGTAGGAACGCGTATGTGGGACAATGATATGTAAAAATTGTATTAAATCTTTATCTCAGATTCATATTCATAGTAGTTTACCCCTTGTATGCCAATAGAAACCATATGTATACTCCTCAGTGGGTAATAATTTGTCCAGTGACCTATTGCCGCAAGGCCAACTTTACTTATAAGTAGGTAGTAGATATGAAATGAGAAGTTTATTTTTATNCGAAATGAGAAGTTTATTTTAATTAATAAGTATACTTGGTAGCAATTCTACGGATATACATTTCAGTTTGCAGTTGGATATTTTCATAAAATAACACCTCATAGTTTCATATGATCTTTTTCTCTCTATTCATGTCTCAATTCTCATCAATTATCTCTATTCATGATGTAGTTGATCCTATCTTTTACACGCGTCTATAATTAAAAAAACATTTATCTAGCCATTCCACGTTGCTTCTTAAATTATTAAGTCAGATTCAAGTGACATTTTTTCTTCGTCGATAATCGATATCAATTATTCCATGCACTGAAGTAGAGCTAAATTCTATGCCGCTTAAGTATTAGTCCTGAAATTAAGTTTAGAAATCCGTAGGGTGTGATTTTGAAGCATTAGGAGATCTCTATCTGAACCATGAGCTCGCGTGGAAACTAAAGATACTTATAATGTAGTGTTTTAGTAAAATTGCAGAATTGCATTAGTGACAGATATGACAGGTGGTGTTCAATGTATAAATTCCCAGTAACTTCATTTGTTCATCGAATTAATGAAAACTGGACTAACTTACACATAATATTTTCATGCAATTCGTCGTATAAGTGTATGTGTGCTGAGTCAGTGTGTACATATTCTGTTTCTTAGCCAAAGAAAGGTGGTTTACTTCAACCCTTTGCGGAGTTTAGATTGCGCGTCAAGTGAACAGTTGCCAACTAACCTAGCCATGAACGAATAGTTTCCAATATGAATCGTTTAATCGAACTACGCCACGCGATTAAATTTTGCGTAAAATACGGTGAACCTACGAGAGAGACTCTTGATATGATCTGGACTACTCAGGTGATCATACAATGAGGAGTGTTTTTGAGTGGTATAAGTTGTTTAGAGAAGTAAGAGATCTTGTTAAAGACGATCAGTCACATGCGTCTTTAACAAGATCTCTTACTTCTCTAAACATGACACACTAGCGTCTTTCTTCACCCCATGAAACCTCGCATGTTCAAGTCAAAATTGAAATAATTGTTTATTGCATATTTTCGAAAGGGACGGAGGAATTTGTGCATCTGGGCAGACTGTGAATTCGAAATCCTACGCGGGAGTCCTTGTTCGACTGAAAAAGAGAAAAAAAAGAAACATCTGTATCCACACAGCATCACCTATTCTTGCAAGNCATATCGCGCTCGTTGTGGGAGAGTTTGTGGCTCACCTAACAATCACTACGTTGCCCCAGCTGTCCTTCAATCTCTAGACTTCTTCCTTTTCCTCCACCTCAAGCCGGTGCTGAAAGGACACCGCCCCGGCACGGTACAGGCAATATATCAGGTCGTGACGAGGGAACTGAACTGCATTCCAGTAGCAATACACCGGTTCTACCGTTATCCGTAGACTGTGTTAATGCACAACGATGCTAATTTGAAGATTATTAATGAACTCAAATTTTGGTCATATTTTTTTTGTTATTGAAGTACTCAGACTAATTGTGGGACAGATCTTGTACTTACAGAATGTCCCAGAACTCGACATAAAAGAATTGGAGGGAAGATGGGCCACATTAATTGGAACAAAAAATAATTGAGGTACACACATCCGGAAATGTCTCCCGGAGAAAATAAAATGACACCAAGACAGATTAATAACACAACAAAATATTGTATTAATGCTTTATTAGGGAACAGAGTGTGATATGGGTGTTCAAAGTTCTATAAAAACAATAACCAAGGATTTTGACCCATTAGCAGCGATACAGGCCTCACTCCGACATCGCAAGGATTCGCGAGACTCCTGGTAGAACACATTCACCTATCAATGCAACATCGGTGCGAGACTTGTATCGCTGTTAAGGGACGGAGCTTTTATTGTCGTTGAACTTTGGACTCTTTTTCGCTTTCTTAATTCACCTCTGTTATATCCGCGGAAGGAGCGAAACGAAAAATACGACAGGCGTTGAACACTAATTTATTACAAAAATAACAACTACACTGTTTGCATACAATTACATAATACGCAGGCCACTAAGCTAAGCAACCCTGGTCGCATTGTCCATGATGTCTCTCTCCCTCTCTCTCTCTCTGAGTCCATGGCACATGCCACACTCTCACTCTGCTGCAGTCGCCGTCTTCCGTCGGCGTAGATGACGCTGTCGGCACCGGCGTGATGTCTCCTGACGTCATGTCAGAACGCTCTCCATGAGCGTTTATCACATCCCTCCCCCTTAATAGGGACGCCTCCTGCATCGTGTCACTCGTGGTCTGAAGACATTTGCTCTTGAGCTTGTGTGGTTGGTGCTGGATCCATGCGATTCCATCTGGCCCTCTGCTTCCCTTTTTGCATACTCCTGTGATTTTTGCAGTGTGTGCTGTTCCTCATTTTCCGTATCGAATTCTGGTTCACGTGTAACCGACTGTTTATCATCGGTCGCATCATTCTCTGGAACAGGCTTAGGATAAACAATATCAATATCAGGCAATACCCTAACGATATCCTCAACAGAATTCATCCTTTTTGTTAATTGATTTTGATGCCTAACACACGTGCCCTTTGCTGTACGAGTTACATACACCATTCCTCATCTGCTTTCCGTTATTACCCCAGGTTCCCACCAAGTAGCTCTAATATCGTAATTTTTAACATATACCTTGCCTCCCTTCTTAAATTTATTCTCGTCTTGGCTTCCTTCTCAGAACTAACAATACCAACATTGTACGTGGCTTCCTCCCATGTAACTTTTCAGCTGGACTTTTTCCTGAACTATCTGGCGTCGTCCTGTACGACATCCACGTATGCTGTAATGCTGCTTTCTTAGTTTTTTCCTTCTTCATGTGCCTTTTTCAGCGCTTGTTTTAGTGTTTGCACAAATCTTTCAGGTTCTCCGTTTGATGCTGGGTGAAAAGGTGGGTCCCAAATGTGTTTAATACCATTTTCCGTGCATAATTTTTCAAATATTTCATGTGAATTGGGTACCATTGTCAGATACTATTGTTCGTAGGAGTCCTTCAATAACGAAGCTTCTCTGCAAGGCTTGTACTATTGCCTCTGCCGTAATTGTTCCCATTCCTATGACGTATGGGTATCTTGACCACGCAATTACGACTAACATGTACGTCATCCCCTTGAACGGTCCCGCAAAATCAAGATGTACCCGTTCTCAGGGTTCTTCCGGTTTCGGCCATTCTGAATAATGCCTTGGCGGTGCTGATTGGTACTTATGACAAATGTTACAATTCTGTACGAAACTTGTTATCTGTCGGTCATCCCCGGTCAATAATATCTATTTCCAATATTTTTCGATCTATTAACACCCCAATGTTCTTTATGTATTGATTGTAGTACTTGCAGCGATTGTGGAACAACTACCTTATTGTTTCCTTCCACTTGCAGAACAATAACTTGTTCTACTATTGAAAGCTGTTGCTTTCTCTGAAAATATGGTATGACTTTACTATTTACTTCCTTGATTTGCCTAGGCCATCCTTGTTGAATGTATATTTGTGCTTCACTTAAAACACAATATTCTTTTGTTTCCCTGGCTATTGTATTTGCATCGATGGGAAGTTTTGATAATACCTCTTGATGAAGGTTATCTATCTGTAGGTTTTCTTCTTCTTCCTGGTCAAAATCTTCATCACTTCCTGCTGGTTGTCTTGACAGCGCATCCGTATTGGCATTCGCTGATGATTTACTGAATGCCACTTCATAGTCGTAGTTAGACAGAAACAGTGCCCATCGTTGCAATTTTTGTGCTTTCCTCTCTGGTATTCCTTTCTTCTTACCGAAGATTAAACCTGAAGGTTTATTATCCGTTATCAACTGAAATTTGCTACCGTAGAGGTATTCATGAAATATTCTGACCCCAAATATTGTTGCCAATCCTTCTCGTTCAATTTGTGCGTAGTTCATTTGTTGCTTGTTCAATATTTTGGATGCAAATGCGATATGTTTCTCAGATCCATCGTCTATTTGTGCGAGAGAACCGCTTCTGTACCGTTTTGTGAAGCATCTGTAACAATTGTCAACTTCACTCTCGGATCAAAATGCACTAACTTTAATTTGCACCAAATTTTCTTTCATCTTATAAAATGCTACCTGGCATTGAGTTGTCCATTCAAATTTCTTATCCTTCTTCAGTTGATACTGCGGCGCTGCTATTGATGAACCGTCTGGAATAAATCTTCCACAATAATTAATCTTCCCCAAAAACGCATTTACTTATGCGATGTTTCCCGATGTTGGTAGAACTATGATGGCTTTCACGTTCTTTTCCGTTGGACGCACTCCTTGAGCACTTAGAATATGACCCAAATAGGAAATCTCTTCTTTAAAAAATCACACTTTTGTAACTTGCAATGCAATCCTGCCTCTTGGAGCACTTTAAACACGTTCTTCAGATTATTTTGTGTTCCTTTGGCGTCGGTCAACTTCAATTTGTTGGTTCACGGTTACCTTAAAATCCCCACATAACCTCATCGATCCATCAGGTTTGGGTATCACAACTAGAGGTGTCGCCCATTGACTACTTTTGATTATTTTTAACACGTCTTGTTTAATAAAACGATTTTTTTCTACTTTTTTTCGAATTGCAGCAGGTTGAGTAAGCGTAGGAATAAGTCTGGATGTTGAGGTGTGATTAACCTTGTGTACTAGTTCAAAAAAACTTTCTCTCAAATGTTATCATTTATTCTATAATAAATTTTAAACATATTTGCGGTTGGTATTCAAAATATATTCAAAATATATAATATATCTTATTGAAAATATATAAAATATCTTATTCAAAATATATTAAATATCTTATTCAAAATATATTAAATATCTTATTCAAAATATATAAAAAATGGAAAATGAAAACCTAAAAGAGTAATTTTCGAATCATGTGAATATTCTAATCTGTACACATGGACGTCCTAATATTAATGCTTCCGTATCTGCATTCATTTGAATACCTATTTTATAAATTCCATGCGTAGGGAGCGCCATGGGTGTAAGCATGGAGTTGAATCCTGTGCTATCTCCTACCAGTGAGAGGGAGTTTGTGGATGACGATGCGAGGGATACTCTTTGGGCCTCGGCGCGACCTCTGCTGCTTGCTGCTCGTGTGCTTGGATTGGTGCCGTTGCGGTTGGCGCGTCCTGGTGCAGGACCTGGGCCGCTGGCGCAAGCGTCTCGGGCGTGGCAAGTGTATTCGTTGGCGCTGGCGGCACTAATATCTGCATGGGTAGTGTGGGAGGTAGTGATTGGCGTGACTAGCACATGGCCTGGACTGCCAGCATCACTCGTCGTGCCTGATGCGCTCAACGTAGCATTCCTGGCTGCAACTGCATTGGTTGCGTTACTCGTCGCTGCTTTGCGTCCTCAGGCGCTTGCACATATCCTGAACAGGTACAATGCTCATCAATTTTAGCAAGAGACACTTTGAATGGTGAAATCTAAAACATTTTTGAGCACGATATCGGCTTCCATATTTAAAAGATGCGGATTTTTTTTTGCGTTAAAAATTCCGATGCTTACCCGAAAGTATAACCCAACTTTTTTTTGTTTCAAAATTGTTATATACTTTTATATATTGGTATTGAGACTTTCAATAAACCCATAAAAATGAATTTAAAAACTTAAGTACTTTCATTTTTTCAAAATCGACCGCCCAAGAAAGAGGCGTTGAACATGGTAGGGTGCACATGCTTTTTGACGTACGCGCTCATAATAGGGCTCTAAGTACAACTGGGAACATCAAATATAAGACTGTTTCAAGTATTCCAATTAATTATAATGTAATTTGTTACATAATAGTAGAGCAATATGATCAGATAGCTCTTACGTAAAAAATTGACGTATTATGTATTAGTAGATTATAAATATTCTGGAACGATAAATTAAAAGACGTTTGTATGTTGCTCATTGTTTTATAGTTAGAAAGCATTTTCGGCTGCGTAGCAGCCATCGTCAGTAATGTACACTGAAAAATATATATGTTAATGAAAATGACAATAATAAAAACATAACATGAAAGTATATAATAATTGAGTAAAACAATATCGAAAGAAGTGTAATTGTTTTGTTGAAATAAAGAAAAGAAAAGAACAATGAAAAATTAATAAAAGAAAACAAATGCAGAGTGAGCAAACCGACAAAATTACGTACCTGAGTATTGAGGAATATTTTTGGCAAGTGCGCAGAGTGCGCCGAACGGAGGTCATTATATGGAAAGTGAAGGAGCGTTGCGTAGTGGTGGGGGGAAGGGGCTTTCGGAGTTCTGCAGGAACTGGCGGCAGAAAACGGAAAGAATTTCTCAGGGTTTTAACTGTTGGGAGTAGGGTGCAGTGTCCTGGAGAGTTGGGGGGTGAGAGGTGAATTTGAAGGCTAGTTTCATGAGAGGGGAATGAAGTTCAGGGATTTGTTCATTTAATAGGAAAATGTTGTAGTTTTTTTAGAATACTATGGATATGTAAAATTTCTAATTTGATCCGGGGACAAAATCTTTTTTCTACTTCTAGAATATAAACCACCTTCGGCAGGAACTGATTATGATGTCGGGGAGCGGTATTCTTCCCCTCGGAATCTTACCCCGCCCCCCAGTGAATTTGACGTTATAGCAAGTTTTCAACCAACTTGCCGAACGACATGCCCTTAGTCGGAATCTTAACCCCCTAAGTAAAGAATAAAATGAACCATATATAAGACTTATTCTTGTGTATAAGTTATATACATCCAACCCCCTCTACGAACTTCACTAGGAAAACACAGATGTGTACGACCCGGAATCTTACCCCCCTAACCGTTTTTGTCTGTCTTTACGATTTTCTCACTAACTACAAATCGTGTATTATTTTTACGAATGGATTATGCGCTTTAGAGAGGAAGGAATATATGTATTATTGAGCGATATTTGTTATATGACGATGAAAGTGTTGAAATTGAATAAAAATAAAATAATCAAAGTGGGAACGCGTGTGTTGCGTAAGAACTTAGTTTCGTGAAATCAATGCACGGCAATATTGTTCGTCTCAAATAGTCCCACAAGAAAGTACGCGTCAGTGTATACCTACCTAAAAAGTTTCACGCGTGTTACTGAAGAAATTATAATCGAAATAAACGTTCATTCAAAGAGACATGTAGGAATTAAAATAGGAATCCTAAAGAATCCAATGCAAAAACTAGTGGTGCAAAACCATTGCACATGCTTTCTCGCATACGTTTCTCCGTCTGCAGCATAAAGTTAGAAAAAATTATATAGTGAGAGGGTCATTTCTGGTGTGATCCTCTATATTTTGGTCGTCTTCCAGTGCTCACTTCATGCTCAAAGTCGCTAGATGAACTTATTAGTTTCTTACTTGAAAGTTGAAAGAAAAATAAATATTCAGAATATTATTTCAATACGTTTAGCGACATATCAGTCTTCTAAATATCGTAAAAGTGCTATGTAAATGTAATTTCGTTGTAGACAGAAATTAATGTATTTTCGTGCGTTCGCTGTCCTCCTATGTATTTTATCAGTATCATATCTTTCATTTCAGTTTACTGACAGTGTATTCTACGTCTGCTTGGTTCATTTACACTGCTAAATATTATTTAAGTTTTTTGAGACAGTAAACAAATGTGTAAATGTAGCAGACAGAAATTATTTTACTGCGCCTATAGCAAACTTTCGAGCGAATTACCGCTAATCTGGATGTAATGCATACTAATTGTACTTAACAAGCAGAAAATTTAAGAAAAATCATCGGAGCCATTTTTGAGAAACATTCGAAAGAGTACTTTGACCTTCATGTAAAGTACCCGTTGTTTTAAAGTAAAAAAATAGAGCACGTGCATCGACAACAAGTAAATTCTACCGTAAATAGGAAATGTGAATTAAATTGATTCATCCATTTACTCAGAATCTCTGCGCACAGACGGACTGATGGACGAACGAAAACCACTTTTTTAGAATCAGGGATCGCTAAAATGGATATTTCCGTCGAAATCTCGTTTTCGAATTTTTTCACGATTAGAAAACTTTATATGTGAGATAATCGTATAGAAGTGATTAATAATTTATGGTTCGACTCAGACCACACTTTTCTCTCTTCCACCTTTACATGAAGGAAACAAAATAAATTAATTTTGTATATTTAGGTAATGTATATACGAGTATTAGAAAGTGTAACATTATGTTGATAATATACCCAAATTATAATTATAGAATTGCATGTGCAAAGGAACAGTAAATTATCTTACTACCACATTCTATATAAATGAAGGAGCTTTAAATCAAAATTCCAACGGAATCAAACCATTCGTTTTCNAGAAGGAGCTTTAAATCAAAATTCCAACGGAATCAAACCATTCGTTTTCTAATTTTCGACATCAAAGTCGAGTCTACATACTTTTTTCCGCAAAAGTAAAATATGTAGTCATATATTGTAATTATTTCAAATAGCTATGTGAAAACTATCCTTCTCGCTCATACTATCAGACTTCGGACTGGGTAACATCGAAATGCATTATGGTGGTTTAAAAGTTACAAATGAATACCATTGTCGACATTTTACATTTGAGTAGTGCACGATACTGATTCTTCATTTCCATCACAGCAATTTATTTCATATTCTTAGTATATTCATGCCTAGTTTCAATTCAAGACTTACGACTTTTAATGGTCGGTAACATATATTTTGTGATTTAAAGCTCACAATGATTCGACTTTAAGGTTAAGTCGTCGTCGGGTGGTACAAATTATAACAAGAAACTTAACAATTGAACATTGAAAGTCGTCCTTTATAGGTAGTAAGTCTTGAATTAATTATAAAGTTAAAGTTAATTGATATGTTAATATCGTCCCTAATATCGTCTGAAACACACGAGTAATTTTGATTGAATTTTGCAAAAAAGTAGTTGAAAGCCAGAGACATTTACTCTTGTTCTGATAAATTTCACATAAATTATACGTTGTATTTTTTTTTCATTTGAGACAAAAGAAATATAAATATTGAGCTCAAAATAAAATTGAAATATACAAGACCACCAGTAAAAAACAATGAAATCAAGACAGAATACTATTATGAATACTCCACGGAAGATAATGAACAGCTATGTCGCGTTATTTAGATAATTGTATAACTAATACAATTAAAAGTGTGATGTGGATGATGTAGGGAGCGAAAAAATATCATGCTTGGTAGCAGGAAGCCTAGTTATTGATGAAGACTCGCCGATGATCAAACAAATATCGGATAATTGGCGAGTTCTAATTTAATTAAATAAGGTCAAGGTCTGTTACCTAGAGTATTAAACTAGAGTCTCTAGCCTAGAGACTAACTGTGATTATGGTACAGCAACTTCCTAGTCTTATTTAAAATAACTTTTACTAAATTGTCACATAAAAGATTAAATTACTAGATCAATTAAGTACTGATGATAGTGATGGTTTCTTTTTTCGATTCAGATCTCAATTCCAATTTTTTGCCTCGATTCCAAATTTGTTTTCGATTTCTGAAAACTCAATTATTTCAGAATAATGGCCTATAGCAAATTGTCAAGTGTGACGAGTGAATAAACTATTGGTCACCGCTTGAATACAAATTGGCAGAAGGAAGCCATAACGAATGGATAAAATTCATGTCTAGGCGTCATGGCGTGGATAATATTCAGTCGAGGAAATAATTCTTTTAAAAATGTATTCGGCTCCTTTGTTGCGACTGCTAGTTTCACATAGTCAATACGTCACACAGTCTACAATACGATTAGAAAGATGTGATTTACTGAAAAATCGATCGTAGAATGTGTTTTTATTTATTTTTAACTTTTTCTGTAAAATGATATTTTTCTAGAAACAACGTTTCCATATCAATGAAGTTTTTTCACTCCTCGATGTATTTAAATTGTTTTTATGTTCTACATCTCTACATCGACTGGCCTTTTCGATCGCATGTTATGATAAGATTTCGGATCTTTAGGCTTTTACCCATTTTTAAAAATGTATATTCTACCCATCATTGAAGACATGTATAAATAAATCCCCTTTTCTCGTGGAACTATTTGAGACGTGCATTGTTTTCACGAAACTAAGCTTTTACGCAACACACACGAAGATACCTCTCCAACGATTGATTTTTATCTAATTTCATCACTTTCATCGTCATATGTTAAATATCGCTCAATGATACATCTATTCCTTCCTCTCAAAGCGCATTATCCATTCGTAAATATAATACACCTTTTTTTTGTTAGTGAGAAATTATTGAAATTCACGAAAAATTTAAAAAATATTAATTACTAATGTTCTGACTTCATGTTCTGCTTATTTATTATACGTTTCCAATTATTGCAGCTATGATTTTATTTATCATAGTTCTCTTATGTTATTATTTTCAAACTCCTTGAAAAGTAAGTGACTTTGGGCGAATTTTCTTATATAAGAAGTATTCCCTTGCAAGTGTTAAATCCTCTTTAGTGTAAATAACCGTGCTTCAACTTGAATTGTGCGAGTATTGTACTGGGAGTAGTACATACATGTTTGTTCGCAAATTGTGTAATATACATTAATTGATCGCATTTCTTAAATCAAGACGATTAATTGTCTTATGCCGCTTGAAATGAATACCTACTAATGTCACAAATACATTCTACATTTTCTTGAGTTTCCTTTTTTATTCTTAAGGTTCTAATAAAACTTTTATTTAAAATAAAAGACATATTACTAAATTCAAAATTTAAATTATTCATTGTTTACGTGATTCATCAAAATTCAATGTATACGATGTGTTGAAAAAATCTTCTGAACCATACATATTTACAATTTTTTATTTAACGCATCCTTCATTGTAGCATTTGCTCATGCTTATCAGACTTACGCTCGTCAACCCCTCATTAACTCCCTTTTACAAAGTAAGAACATTAAAGACGCTTCTTTCACATTAAGTATGGACTTCAAATCAACCTACGGATTTCAAACATTTCGTTGTACTTTCATTGAAACACCGACAAATTGTGAGAAATTTTGGGAGAACAGTATATTTTAATGGACAGCAGGTTTGGGAAATGTTTGGATTTGGGAAGCATGTGACCTTCGTTGTGGAGTCGCAATTGATGTAGGGTGCACTGGTGCCAGTTGTAAATATGATATGAAAGAAAGGAGATGGAGAGGTGGGGTTAAAAGAGAGTTACAGTAAAACGTTCGTAAAGTGGAGGGGTTTAAATACCAAGTCAAAGACTTCGAGTTCGTTGGAGGTCGTAGGGGGAGAAGGGTTGCGGGCAGGAGGTGAAGCTTTCTAAAACAAAACAAAACAAAAAATGTCCATCTTACGTGCAAATTTTACTCATTCTGACTCACCCACACATCTCATCGCCCCAATTCAACCCAGACACTAGCGTCGAATATTCTAATACCATAAACAACATTGAAAGTTATCATATTTACAAAGATTTAAAATGCTATTACACTATTCGTAACCAATAAATGGGATCCTCCCTCCCCTTTCTTCAACGTCCTTTTTCTCACCCGAAACAAACCTTAACGGTCCTTAGAAATGTTTACTTCCCGTCCACGCGCGAACCCTCCGTCAACTTACAATGACCTCTGCTTCATTGACCGATCATTCAAACCCTCGACTCCGTACATAGACTGTAACTTCTTGCCAAACTTTTCGCTGATTTACGAGGTACATCTTTACTTTAAGTATTACGAGTTGAATTTTTTCCTTCTCTACTCATCTTTCTCATTTCTTTGTTACATTTGTGGTAATGTTTTACTTAAAATTCTTACTTGCAGAGTAAACTTGTTTCTTTTGCCGTATAAAATTATGATAAATGTTTATTTATTACTTCATTTAAATAAATTTTCTCCTTCGTAGAAGTGACGATGCCAGCAAAACTGGGGAAAGTATTTTAGAGGTTATTTTTTGCCACAAGCTCCTGCAAAGATAATGAGTATTTCTTTTTTGATCATATTACAGATAATGCTATGTCAAAGGTTATTTACTAAAAAGTCTTCATTCTTAAATTTTTATTTCTTTTTGATACTTTGTTTTTTTAATCAGTTGATATAA
>NNCF01128604.1:28179-49117 GCA_002313205.1 Laupala kohalensis
AGATAGATAGATAGATAGGTAGGTAGATAGACAGATAGATAGATAGATAGAATGGATAGATAGAATAGATAGATAGATAGATAGATAGGTAGATAGACAGACAGATAGATAGATAGGTAGGTAGGTAGATAGACAGGTAGACAGGTAGACAGGTAGACAGGTAGACAGATAGACAGATAGACAGGTAGACAGGTAGACAGGTAGACAGATAGACAGACAGACAGACAGATAGACAGATAGACAGATAGATAGACAGGTAGACAGACAGACAGATAGACAGATAGACAGGTAGACAGATAGACAGACAGATAGACAGATAGACAGATAGACAGATAGATAGATAGATAGATAGACAGACAGGTAGACAGGTAGACAGATAAACAGACAGATAGACAGAAAGACAGACATACAGATAGATAGATAGATAGATAGATAGATAGATAGATAGATAAACACATTGTGACTGAAATATCAATCTATAGAGTAATACCACACATAACGTATAGTTATAATATTTACAAGCATGTGTAACCAACCATGTATTTACAAGCATGTGCCCCATTATTGGGGGATTTTGATGTTAACGATCACAAAACAATTTTAAAATACATTTTGTTTTATCTCAAGAGATTACGATCAATAAAATCAAACGCTTACATCAATAAAATCAAACAGAAGCAATTACAGTTACTGTAATATTTACAGATACTGGTTAGACATTCAGATGATTTAAAGACTAGATGACATTTGTAGGCACTCCATGCGTAATTTCACTGTAAAAGGTTCATGGGCAGTTAAATCTGTCTCACAACAGTCAACTCTGTTGGTTTACGCTCAAAAGTATTGGGAAAAATTATTTAAGAATTATTTTAAAACTGTTTAAAAACATCCCAAAATGAGGTTGGGATATATATCTATGCCATTTATTAACTTGAATTTATATTATATTTATGTTTGGAAAGATAGTTTATTATTTTGTGCTCAAATAATTAACAAGAATTAAATAATATCAATATTTTTTTAAAATACTTTGCTAGTCATTGTTGACGTAATCTAATTAAAAAGCAAAAATAAGTTGCCGTTATCAGAGAGGATTTGCCAGAGCACCGGTAAACGGATAGTTGTGATGAAGAAAATGACTACCGCAATGAATGGGTTATCCAAACCCAAGGTTTGCGCGAACTCGGGACGCTCTCAATGACTTAGTTTCGGAACAATCCTAGTGTTTGGACTGGAGAGTTCCTTTCGCGCGTGATAACACCATTTGAATGCGCTTCGAATGGACGTCCATCCGACTGGTGAATGAATTGTCTCTCACACGAGCAGAGGATTCAGATACGGATCTCAGTGTTACCTGTTCCACGCCCACCTTCATTAGTCACGTTATGGACTATTATGAACAAAGTATTATTTTCCTTTGTTATTAATACTTTAAAGCTGCGCTGTCCAAATTAGCTTGGCCCGCGGGCTATTTTCTAGACACTTTCGATCGATAGGATGGGGTTTGGCAAAATGTTGTCCGACGAATAAAACTAATGGGTCGTATTTATTTATTTATTTATTTATTTCTAACGTGATATTTTACTTCCCATCAACCGATTTATGTTTTTTCAGCTGACGAATTAAACAGTATATTAATTCATTTTTATAAGTGTTTTTATTATTTAGAATTATAATACAATGTTTTCATGTTGTAATGTACACTCCAAGTCATGTAACTTTGTCGAAAATTATGCAATATGGCTGCGTAACACAAATTGCCAACTACCACGAATTCAAGTTATATCCAAATTAATATTTATAATAGTCACAAAAGAGACATTTTGCCGTTGAGAAATATAATATGATAACACAACAAGCTAAGACACAAGGTAATATTCGTTATACATGCACGATACAGAAGGAACAGAATATCGCCAACAGAGCAAGTGCACAGAATTGATGGCCGATATTGGCAATAGATTTAAGTTTTCAGAAATTCGAATGTCCTGCCAACATAACGCGAGGTGCAAATATCATTACTCTTATGGACAATAGCGAAGTGTAAGTGTTGGCTACTCTGAGCACAAGCGCTATATCAATATCAAGCCAATTAGACTGACAATAAATAAAGAAATAATTTACTGTCAAGAGAGCTCTTACAAGATGCCTAAGACCATGTTGAGGACAAAAAAGTAATTTTCTGCCACCAATATACAAGAAACTAATGAATACAGTGCGTTTCCGCAAATTTTTTTCTTAAGTTTAATTTCTCGAAGCAAAGAAACGACTTCAAGTATAGACGGGGTAGTTTCGAACATAATTTTCTATTTTCTAAAACAGAACAAGTCACGTCACATTCTGAGATAATAGATTACAACAAAGTTACATACTCCAAAACATTTGATGAAGAATGCAATGTAAAATGTACTATAACTCGCGGGCCGTAAATAAAGTTTCGCGGGCCGCCTGTTGGAAAGCTGTGCTTTAATATAAATGTTTAAATGCATTTTATTTCTTCTCTAAATTACAAGAAACGTGAACCCGAACAATATACAAGTTTAGCATAGACAATTTATATTCATAATTTTTCTCTGTGAATTTATTTCTTTTTTTTTAATACAAATAAATTTTTATTTCTCGAGATAATGTTAAATTTTGGTTGCAATCAAATCAGAATTCTTTTATAATGAATTTTTAAAGTAATCAATATGTGGTGAAACTTCAAAATATATTATCTTTCTTTGTTCTATTTATACAAATTTTCCAACAACCATTATAAAATTTGTCCTAATTTAGGTCAATGCAGGATTGAATATGTTGTACATTGATACATCTAACTTTCATATGGACGTTTTGGATCACTTCCTATTTAAGCGCAAAATCGTTCATCATGCATTTTTTTTATAATGAAGGTATATGTTCGTTAAGGTTTTAAGGTCTACATAACACATATGAAAAGACTAAAGAACATTGATGACTAAAGAACTTCTGAAAAGACTAAAGAAAACATATGAAAAGACTAAAGTTATACTAATATCAAGCAGAGTTCTACAAACTGAGTATGTACAATTTGTACTTTCATTTAATTTTAACTTTGACAAAATTCACCTAATTTTCGGTAAAATTTCGGACAGTTCTCCAAAGCTTTTTCTGATTCACAAGACCAAAAATATGCTTTTGGATAAGAATATTGCGATTTAATATTTTATTGAGAGGATAATTACTCTGCAATTCACATAAAGGAAAGTAAAACATCAGCTGCACAGGATCGAACCATATGTGTAGACTCAAAACCTGTTTCGTGACAAGCGCGTTAAACGATCCACGCGATTGATCTGACCTTGAATCTGACAACTTGCTGACTCATCTCATTCAACATTTAATCGTTATTTTGCGTGACTACAACACGAAATTATGACCTACCGCAGGAGACAGTGGCTCGTGAACAAATGTTGGAGGTAGCCACGATACTGACAACAAAAATATTATATATTCCCCCCAACCTCCCGCGAAAACTATTGTATGACTCATGAATGGCTTGACATCTATAATGATCTCGTCAGATCTAGGTTCATGGGAATAAAAATCATTGTTACGAGTGAACAATGAAGGGAATAACAATCTCAAGTAACATCGAGTAGTATGTATTCGTTCGGTTTATTGATGAGACACTGCTCAAGGCGATGTTCCATCACCGTTTACCCCACGCGCTAACACAAGAGCCTTAAGAAGCCCTAGTGGCGGCAATGTGGGGGAAAGATGTGAGGTCATGTGTGAATGAGATGATGGGTGAATGATGACGAATGAAAGGAGAGGTGAGTTCGGATCATTTGTAAATCTCATCCCCGAAACTCTTGTAAACCTTTATTCAAGGAATTAAATATCTTAACACTTCCCTGCATTCATATTTATGAAACGGTCGTAATATAAATAAACCGAATTACTGAAGTACTTCATACTAAACAGTCTCGTTCACGAACACAATACTTGTAATATCAATAATATTCATCGCCCTAGAGTGTCAACCACTCTTTGCCAAAAAGGACCTTATCATTCGGGAATCGTTCTATATAATTCCCTGCCCAAGAATATAAAAGATATTATGAAATTGAATATCTTCAAATCCGCGGTTAAAAACTATCTCCTGCACCAGTGCTTCTACAATGTAAAAGAATTTATTGATTTGAACAAAAGTTAAATCCGTCTTGTACTTTATCACGCCATTGCTGTAGTACTTTTTAAATAACTTATAACAATTTCAAAAACTATTTTCTTGCATGATTGTGTAGTCTTATGGCTCATATTAATTTAGTTTTATGTGTACTCAACTTTGGCACGGTTGTGTACATTAATTCTGTAGCCCCATCCTGGCCCGGGTTTTTCTCCGTTTTTCCTTCGGGTAGAGGCGGATTTCTTATACAGGTTCTCTAGGCTTTGTCTAGGGGCATGTTTATTGTAATAATAAATCGTGAATTTAGTGTTATTTCAATTCTTAAACACTATACTCAGAATAATCTATAGTTCGATAATAATTTTGTACATGTAAATTTTGGCGTTAAATTACAAACATTCTTTAGTATCTTTACGTAGGTAACTTTTTATCTTATCTAGGAGTTTTTGCTTAAATTTTTGAATCCGCCTCTGCCTTAGGGCCTGTAACATCACACCTCAAGCCCTGATGCGATGTTATTATTTCTTTGGTAGAAGCGGGATCCAAATAAATACTGCAATCCCTATGGTAGTTTTCTTCGCTGCCACCAGCCCAGTTTCCCAGGCAATCAAACTTTTTTTTGTGGGGCTTTAGGGCTCGTAACATCGAGGTCATTAGAGCCCATGGCAATCAAACACACGTGTAATAACAATAAATAATGATTTAATACAAATTAACTAAAACTCTGAATTAACAAACGGAGACAAACTCCCAAAATCATTAATACATCTAATCATCTGTTATTACACAAGTAATGCTATCGGAAAGCATTAATTAAACTTGGTTAAATTTAGTTGAAGACAACTAAATAGTAAAAACCCTCAGGTTATCTGAACCTTCCAAATTATAAGTTGTTTTTCCCAACAACTAACTGATACAAGTTACGACCCTCGCAACTAGTAATGACTTCATTAAAACTACCACAGCAGCCTAACGAACATCTGGTCTCCAAGACCTAGTCTAGCCCCGTCACATCTCAGTGCAGGCAAACTCTCCTCCCACGTAAGAGTCTTTGAGGATCTTCACTCCTCCCAATATATACAGTACAAGAAATCACGTGATAAGCAAATAACCACGCCTTCGCCACCACCGTGCAAACATTCCTTTTGGGTCACCCCTTCGGCTTCTAGGAACGCAGAGACTGCGCCGTAGAGGACGAACCGCCATGGGCGTCACATAGGCGCCCGCAAGCACCCTTTTTCAAGGTATCTCATTGTTCTTCACTCACATCCGTCTTAAAATTCTGCTTTTCTGAGGTACACCGAAATTCCAGTGGGTCAACGTCGCAGGCCACATTCTCCGAATACACTTGTACCTTCCTTAAAAGTGAAAGGTGTTCGTTCAAACAATACCTCAATAACTGAAGAGGCTTAGGGTGGGTCCCAAGTTCGTTGCACTTCCGTCTTAGCTCCGACCGGTCACTTATTGAAAGTATCGTAACAGCATCCGGCTTGGAAAATGCAAAGAAATATTAATATTTCACAAATTGATAGAAAGTCTTGGCGCCGACGTTACAGGACCCTTGATCGGAATTGATGGGATGGTCTCTTGCTTGCTTCCTGAGAGTAAATTAGTTTATTGTCCTCCACGTGGTCATATGCAATTTGTACTGTTTTTTGACAATAAATTTATTTATTTATTTACTTATTTATTTATTTAAATAATATGAATGGCATTTATGAATGGCAGGGGACTCGGGAGTACCCCGAGAAAACCTGCTGCGAACCCGCTTCGTCCACCATTTCAAATTCTATTTGGATCAACCGAGATTAGAGCCAGCGGCACTAAAGGTATAAATCTATGCACTACATCACGGGGATCGATAGACTTATTAGGTGGAGTAAGTGTATTAATTATGGCTATTCCATCTGTCCCAACCTCCTAATTACACGCAAAAGATATGGATAAGAATTATTTCACTGGAAATTATTTCAAACGTAATTTGCGCAAATTTTGGTATTCTTAGCAATAATCCAACAAGATAACATTGTATGTTTCATGCGGAAATGAACACAAAATTTTGGAGTAAGTGAAATTCGGGGGGCGGGTAGTCATTCCGCTGAAGAGAATCCATCTTTTTCTCAAATAATTTTTCATTCCTAAATGGTTGGAAGGGAGATGTTACTTTTCTCGACTCTCAACATTTATTTTGATTTAGTCGTTTTTGGCACTTCAATAAAACATATTCATGCTCCCAGCAATAAATTAATAATCTCAACGAAGTTTTTAATTTCATTATATTCGTACCTTAGTAATCGAGGAAGTCAGTCTCATGCTAACACAAATATGGAACTGTACTACGTCATGAAATTCATGGAATAGTTTCTCCTTACGTTCAGATACAAAGATATCACGGTATATTTATGGTCTCTATTCTGTTACTTAACAAGTACAGGCAAAATCGGACAGCAAAAATTGTAAATAATTTAATATTGGTATCTAATACTCATACTGCATTAGTACGAGTATTGATGGAAGCATGATGTGTCTGTCAGTCTACCTGCATTGGACGCAGCGCAGGGAACGGAGGGACGTCTTCTCACTCGCTCTTCCTACCTCCGCATATGGGCCCCTGCTGTTGGTGCTCTGCTCATCATGGCGGTTCTCGGGACCCTCGACTGCTTCGTCTGGGACTCCTTACTCCTCACAAGGTGCTTTCATACGAACAAACGATCCATCATCTGATATTCCTAATCACTTCTTTGCAGGGACACACTTAGAAACGTTGATTTATTCAGCTTAACGACCTATTTTTAGACTTTTACTTATTATTTTACACTTTTGTATTTACATTAAAAACATTTTATTGAAAAGTTACCTGATCATTAAATAAAATATCGGTATTAAGAAAATTCTAACAAAATTGTAATTGGCAATCATAAATATTTGATAGTTTTTCTGTGCCTGTTTGTAAAATTAAATAATTTGGGATGTGTTTAATACTAGCCGAGTCGCTTTGCTCACATGAATTTTGAATTATATCTGCTACGTCATTCTTTCTCACATTCCCATTGATATCCAGTGAGAATGTTATCCAATGATGTTGGTGGATTAATGATATTGGTGTGTATCCTCAATCCCTTATTTTCACAACTCCTATTAGGAATAAGTTTCTATGAAACACTAACTGAGAGATATTGTCGAATAAATTCAAGCATGAATAGATATATGTCCTAGCTGATTATTGGGTGCTTTCCCAAGTTTTTTTTCACACCAATTTTCTTTTACTAGGAAAAATCAAGTTTATCCATATTTTAAAAACAAATTAATTTTACTTAGTGGTTTTTAAAAAACATACATGTAGTTTCTAATTTACTAATTCATAAATACAAATTTAATACGAAACTTAATTATACTTAACATTTTCAATTTCGCATCCAGGAGCAATAATAAATAAACCTTGAGTAAACAACATAAAGTTATCCCTGGAAGAACCAAGTCAATCGGAATATCACCAATTAGCCTAGCACACCACTTCACCCTTAAGCGAGTTAGGGGAATTTAATCCCCATTGTGCTGAACTTACTCTTAAATGGCATCATGACATTGTCAATCAGAAAAGTCCCGAAATCTATGGATTGAACTCAATAAAAAAAATTTTTATGAAATATTTTTACATGACATTCCCACTTCACCCAAGGAGGTTCTAAAGCTGTTTACCCTCCCCCTCTTCCCCAATGGCGGGCCAACTCTGACATAACAATTCATCTCAGCAACTCTCAAAGCTATTAATTCGGCACTAATATCGTCCACTTTCAATCATTTTTCCAGTCACAATCTTCGCGACCCAACTTCTCGGGGTGTTGTACACCTCATATAGTGTGAATAGTTACATATCGGCATCAGGAGTATGATTATACAATTCAAAACTCCGAGACCATAATTCACACTAATTTTACACTTTACCTTTCCCATCTCTCAGCTCTAAGGGTACCGTCACCCAATGAGATCCAAACGTGAACGTAGCGGCATTGGTATTATAACTTTACATTTTGGACACCCCGGTTACTGTAGTTCCGACGCAATTTTTATTTTTTTACATGTCAAAATTAGTTTTCAGTTATTTTTACTCATAAACACATTTCCACCCTCCAAGGGGTGCTAGAGATGTCTTTTTTCTTGAGGGCTGAATTTTAACTTATCTGGTATCGGGATTTTCTATCACACAGCGTGGCCGAAAACCGTTGACTCGTCACTAGTATCTTCATGTTCGATAATTTTTACATGCCATCCCCCTCCCTAGGGGTTCTGTGGTTTCTACGGGCTGATTGTGGACTTAGGCGCTTTCGGGAATGTCACTACTAATTCCAGTGGCCACAAAAACTATTATCTTAACACTAATATCTGTCATTTCGTTTATTTACACATTTCAGCCCTTTCTCTTCCCCTTCCCAAAGGGAATATACTCGCATAGGGGGTGATCGCGGACTTATTTTTACCTGTCATCCATTCCCACCCCTATCCCAGGGATGCTAGAGGTATATTTTCTCCATTGTATACTGATTGTGAAACTACAAAGATTCGAGAATGCCTAATCCATCTCAACGGCACGGAAAAATATGGAAATCGAATCAAATTTTTCCATTATTTTTACATGTCACGCACTTCCCATCCCGTCCTAGGTACTCGCCAGGGATGTCTTACCCCCACAGTGCTTGTTTTTAGACAATTAGTCACATGTGTATTAAGTGTGGTAGAAATTGCTTCAGAAACTCCAGAGTTATGGTGAACCTCCATTTCACCCTTATAGGGGTGGAGTTTCGTACAATATTTTCTTAGAGGATATTTAAAAGCTTAATGGAGACTACCTGACAAATTTCAAGTTTGTAGGCGTTGTAGATCTTGAGATATTGTTTAGTCAGCCCTATCTAACATGCTGAGCAACACTATTTGGAAGCTACCAAAATGATACCTCACCCAAACGAGATGTAATTCTTAAATGTCAGTTTAATTAAAACTAGTGTTGTAGAGATAGGTCTGAAGTTGACATATTGTTCCTTAAAAGCAATAAAAGATTCGTGTTCTTGTTTGTGTTAATTAAAACTGTCAAAATAATGTAAGAAAATAACTCGATTCGGAGATTTACGGACTCTTCGAGTTAATATATTAACTTCAAAAACAGGAAGTTTTGGCTCTTTCTAAATTTAACAGTTAATACACAGGATTTCCTTCCCGTCCTTTAATTATTGAAATGATGAACAAAAATTGAATTCACATTTATAGTGCGATGCAGTACGTATACACGGCATAGTACTTCAACTCCACGATATCTGAACTTCTAATGTTGTTACGAAACATTCTTTCGGAAAATAATAATTTCAAAATTTTTGTTTTGCTTTCCCAAGTTTCCCGCAAGTAAGAGAATTGTATTAAAAATTTCCTGGGAGTTTCATGATATTCCGTTGAGAATGGTTTCTCTGTATTCGGAACCTTGAAAGAAAAATTGTCGTGTTTCAATCGTCATATTTTGACAATAATATCACAATTCATGTGAGAACGTAAAATATTTCTCGGACTAATCACTTCTAAGCAGAAAATCGTTCCCAATGTTTATTTTAACTGATATCAAGCAATGAATTGCTATGGATTGGTGAGCAATGGATTGCTCTGTGCAGATTGGCAGTGCAAGTTGTGATCGTGGCTGAAGATGCTGTTTTTCTGGGTCTCGTGCTGTGCTTGAAACGCTGTCTACGGAGAACCAATCGTCTGTTGGAAGAGCGCTTTTGTGGACCACCTCCGCTCATCACTCCCAGTCTCTTTTGCCCGGTGAGTGGGATTACGTTCATCAAAGACAAGTTGCTCTAGCTCTGGTATACTTTAGCGATACTTCTGGTATTTATTATTGTTTTATATTCCTAATATTAATCCCTGCCGTTCGATTTTTTCATATTTGATGGAAAATACAAAGGTTTAAGTAATAAGAGTAAAATTAAGTAAAAATTCCTTAACCACATTTGAACGATAATTATCCATGACAACAATAATACCTACATTATAATACACATTACATGCTCTCATTATATGCACATCGCATTTGTAAATCTTGTGTCTAAAACTTCAAATACTTCAAAATAAAATATTGTATCCTACGCTAAACTACATCGTTTAAAGTATACTATTTATCCTCAAATGTCTAATGTCTTCACGATTCTTTCCTCCGTTCCTCCATCTACTTCTTATAGCTTAGAAACCGGCATGCCTCTCGATCTCGAAATAGACTACGCAATATGTTTTTGAAAAATACGAGCTCTTATCGACGACACCCTAAAATTGGTTATTTTATGAAATTATTTATGACCACTCGATGTTTTATGAGCCATTCTGAATATTCTTTTATTTTGACGAGGAACCCAATTTGTTTCTCATTTCTGTCTTTCTGTGAGATTTGCTTTGTAATGAAAATTTTAGTAGGGGTTTTGAAAATAATTAATGATAATACCTCGTACCTAGCTCACCCAGTCAACTTATGGTGAAATATTTAATACGCCCCACAATACAATAAACAAATGGTTCGGGGTTCGGCCCATTTTATTTTAGTGAAATACACATAAACCATTCTTAAAGAAAACAACACTTGTAAAATTTGGTTTAATTATTTATTGACATGTAAATACATTTCATAATACCGGTGGAACACTCCCCTCAAAATAACACACTTATACACTCCCATATCAAAATATCCCCCAAAACACACAATCTTAATAACTATACAATAACACACAATACATCTGCTCCATTAATCACTTCAGGCAAGCAAAGCCTGTTCACAGACTGTTCAAATTGGTGATTATTTTATGAGGTCTATTATTAACACAATGTCCATTTGCATTGGAGCCTTTATATTTTAACATAAACAATAATAAAAATTATCTGCGCCACAAAAGTCTTTGGCAATATCACGCGCACTTCATTATGATTCACAGGTATTTTAATGACGCTAGACATATACCGTACTCGGCACTTCATGCAGTTACCTTGTCGTTTGAAGGTGTGACCACCAGCTACAAAAACGCCGTGGGATAAGAACGTTCATTGATGTGTACCGTTGCCTTCCGTATCTTACGTCCATTCAAGACGACCCCCAGTCACCGTCCTTCTTACGTCCGCTGCTACGGTCGCCTAGTTGATCTCCGCGTGGAATGTGAAAGGTCACTAATACCATCACCCAGCACAACTTGACGAATAGGTTACGGCTTTATGGCTCTCGTACTGTTCAGTGCCATTGACCGCTAAGCCAAATTGTTCATCACTCAAGTAGCGAAAACTTTTAAGCGAGGCAAACGCTACTCGGACCAACTAATTAAAAGTTGGACTGATTGCATTGAACTCAAGTTTAAATAGTTCGTTACATGCCGGTTAACAGAATACTCATAATGATCAAACTGATACTGCTCACTCAAATAAAAATAGTGTCAAATAGAATGATCACCAGAAGAATATCTAGTGTCATCTAGTAACACTCTGACTGAGATAGTCAATCAAATATAATAATGAAGAGATAAGCAAAATAGTACTAAGTCTCTAAGTGTATCAGAACGGATATTGTCTGATCTCTCTGTGATACTGATCACAATATATCTCAAAAATATGATCTGATCTGCTCCGAATAAAAAGAAGAAGAAGAATGGATACTGGAGCGTCACTGCTTCTTGTTGAAATAATCACATCCCTTCTTCGTGGCCCAAAAATTGAGAAGATTACCTCTTCTACTCTGACGTACGTTGTTCTCACCAGCCAATGACTTATCAATTTTCTTTTCAGGTGACTCGCCTCTAATTGGCTTACTAGTAATGACATATCTTCAATTCTCATCAATGGCGGTGTTTGTTAATACTTACCCTACCCTGCTCCGAACCTTGATATTTTTCCATACCGGACACCTCCTTTACATTTACCTGATCCGCAACCCTCTTCATTCCATAAAGCAATATTTAATTTTGACAGGGAAATTCCACTCCCTGCGCTCTAACAATAACACTTTATATTTTAACGCGTCTGTCAAATTCAATTCACACCTCTTTACATTTCGAACCCCAATACTTCTTTTGCACAGACGTTCCCCACCTCATTATTCTGTTTAAGATCACTCAACTTTTATTGTTTACACTCTTGCCACGCGACCCAGCGGTCAACCTCCACCCCTTCTCCTTTCCTTCCTTAAGTGTTTCCTCTCTTCAACCCACGTCGTTCAATGGCTCGCTACTTGAAAGTCATTCTGACCCAAGAATCTCCCAACAGATCTTTATTCTTTTCATGACCTAGGCTCCACACCCTACTCATACGATGTTTCTCACATATCCATTTATCTGTCACAGAAACTAACCAAATCTTCCTCCCGAATTTCTAAAAACGCAATATTCCATTTACGTCTTGACAACGTCTGTTCGTTGTTTTTAACGAATATTCACTCTTTCTTTCTTGCGTTCCTATCCACGCACAACTCGGGGCTCCGACCCTAGTTTATGGTCCCTTCCTCGGCACTCTAACACGAGTCATATCCGCTTGCCTAATGGCACTCCCATATATTAGTCAATATCTACATCCTGGGTCAGCCGCACTTGTAAATAACTCTTGTTTTCCACTTCGTGCATATCCGAAGTTCAAACCAACATGCGGTCGTCATATGACTCTCGATGCTCTGTCCACGCCTATCCAAGGTTCAGACAGAAAGGTTATAAATAAGAGAACAANTGCGGTCGTCATATGACTCTCGATGCTCTGTCCACGCCTATCCAAGGTTCAGACAGAAAGGTTATAAATAAGAGAACAAAACGATTCTCGCTAGTATTCTGTATTCTGCGTAAGCATCACCATCAGCTTAGCTGCCCTAGTAGCAGTACGTAGTAGCAGCTACTCATCAGAGTTTGTAAAGAGTAAATTCTATAACTTGTAAAGGCAACTACCGTTGTTTGCCAATATAAGAAATAAATGCTTTTTAAAAACTGATATCAACTGTACAAATTCATAATTCACGCGCCCCAGTGGAAACTGTTCTCCCCATTCCACTTTCTCTTTCTTTGTCAAAACAGACCCTTTTTCACACAGCCACGTCTGCTTTCGCTCGAGGGCAAACTACGACTTTCCTCACAATTACTAAATCTTTTCCTCGATAATTTCTCTGCATATTTATAATAAAAATGTAATAAATATTTATATATTACAGCTTTCATCTAACCAAATTGAATTGATAATAAATGCTGAAGCAACATAATCAGAAAGTAATAATACAAGTAAATGACAAATTAAAAATACATTTATAATAGATATTGCTGATACTTCTTTCATTAATTAGAAAAGATAACATCAGACACATGACATATAAACA
Source organism: Laupala kohalensis (assembly GCA_002313205.1). Classification (NCBI taxonomy): domain Eukaryota; kingdom Metazoa; phylum Arthropoda; class Insecta; order Orthoptera; family Trigonidiidae; genus Laupala; species Laupala kohalensis. Next base: position 41,697 of record NNCF01128604.1, read on the forward strand.
TGAAAGTTTTAGGTAAACCGTAACTATTTCTGTAAAAATCTTTAGAAAAAACTCTTACAGTAAACCTTTCTAGATTAATAACGAGGAATAACCACTATAACCAGGAATGCAGTAATAGACCATCTTGCATACATCCAACTTAAAGAGAAAATTTACCAGCTGGACTAAGAGTTCCTACTTACGTCAAGTGAACCTGCCCTGCCCCTATCATCAGTTATTAACAGATATATTTATAAAGTACAATTGCTCGATACTATTGAGTTTTATATGTGGTGTCGATCTTGAGGTTATAGTAGCCACCGATATGTCAATGTATTGCTAGTGTATCATTAACTAAGAGGTAATTCTTTTTATATGGAGTAAAAAACAACTGGCATGTATATGTTGTGTGACGTAGGGTGGACAGACGGCAACAGTGTCAGCGGCGCTGGCTACTCGTGCGCGAGTAGATGCTTTGGCGGAGCACATCAATACTGTGTTTGGACCACCGCTGCTTTTGGAGTTGACTGCGGTTCCTGTTGGAGCCGTGTGTTGTGTCTACGTCGCCTTAGATGCTCTCAACACACCCACACATGTAATACTTAAATTCTACTCCTACATTCTATCAATATGTTTGTTAGTTTCTTAAATTTAATTTTCTTATATCAATTTTCTGGTTAGACCAGAAGTTCCTGGTCAGGAATGTACCATATATATAATATGACAATTGTGGTACCCAATAGTGTGAAGTACTAAATTCTAAGGATTTTCTTCTTGATTTCGAAACTAAGATTTCATTGAAACATAAGGCATCGTACAAATCGAGGAAATTATTTTAATGACACAAGATTTATTACGCGAATTACATGCAAATGCAAAACAATTAAACTTTTTTTCTGTCGATGGGCAAGAGTCTAGGACTCAAGGAGATAGTCCCACTGGTGTACTCTGAGGTGATGGTCTAATAATCTGTCTATTTCTAAAGATCTTCTGATTTAAAGTCACTGAATTAAAGATAAAATGGCAGACCTGACCGAAGACAAGTTTTGCGAAGACGAAAGCTATAAAACTGAATAACGGAACTTACTAGAGTAAGATGATAAATTGTGTACGTTCTTCGAGACAAGAGATGGTACATGTCGGAAAATTGGGAAAAAGAGAAATACGGTGCAAGAATTTTGGAACATTTCAATCGAAAAATGGGTTGGCAACCTTTTTGTACGCCGGTGATCTATAATATACCATTCACAATAATGTTATAGGTTTGCTTCAAACAGCTTTCAAATCAAGAATCACAAGGAAATGTCAGAATGGCAGAATGAAACATGAAATGTTAATACAACAAAAGAAACGCGTTCAAACAATGAAGAAAATAAATTCCTACAAATAGGGTACCATATTAAAGAACAAGTTGACACTTGAGTTAGTTTAAATATTTTTACAAAGACGCAAAATGTTTTAGGAGGTGTCATTCAAAGGATAATTGAGCCAGTACATTTGTCGCGACTTTAGCCACAACAAGCAAATGAATAGTCTGTGGAATCAACGCTCTTTTATGCAAATGAGTGACATTTCTCGATAGTCTTCTCTAAATTATTACCTGGAATCTCATAATTTATTAAAAAATTACGCCTTTGAGTTAAAAAAGATGAGAAGAGGAAAAATTGTGTTTATAAGCAAGTCTTAAATNAGAGAAACTTTATTCTATGTTTCCTCACTAGAACAATTTCAAATAGGCTCACGTTCTGGTTTCCTATGATATGAAGTTCACTCGAGTAAGATAGACGATCGATATCTACAGTTCGATATGTGATCGATTGTGACGTTGTGGCGACGCAAAGCACGTTTTGACTACAGAGATTCGTCATCGACACGCCCGACTAGTCATCTGGCTCTCAAGCAGAAAACTTCTCCCCAAATCGTCTTCAACCAGACACAACGTATCTCTCGTTGGCCTCATCACATTAATCGACCAACGAGACGATTTCATGGTCAAGCCATCACGTGCTGATATGCAGCACGGTTTCGGTCACGAACCACCGTTTCTTCAACATCAACTAAACTTCAACCCAAATCATCAAATAAACATCAATCGTACACCGTCGAAGCTGTACAACGAGGCATTCGGAGAATCACATCATCATTTCATCGCTGCAACTCATCCAGATTTCACCGAGCACTCTCAGTCAGTTTTGTATCATTTAAATTCCTTCTTATTTTAACGGTTTATTTAGCTAGTTGAAATTTAAGATTATTAAATTATTTTGTTGGTACCTCTATCTCTCAACTCCCATCTCATTTACCTTCGTTTTTTTGTTCCTTCGAGACCACTTGTCGCAACACCCATATGTACCAAAATTCTCCTTTAATTTCCGTACAACATCGTTTGTATGTCTCTGAAACGTTAACTACAACTTTATTTCCCGAGGTACCAAATTAAGAATTTTTAATGTTTTGTCAAGGCAGTACCCTGATATACAACCGCCAAGTTTTTATAAACGCCAGATTCAATCTTTTATAAACCATTGCATCGTCAACGGCCAGGTAAAAATTTCGACTGACCGAGACTTAAACCCGGGATCTCCTGCTAGACGGTTATTGGGAGCACTGTACACGGTTTCCACTACCTACGTTTTGGATGCATTGTTTGTTTCTCAACTTTTCGGAGATAGAGTATTTCCCAACTCATCCAATACGTGTAAACTTGGTTATTCCACCTACACTCGGTTGTCATTTCCTTGCATGGGAAAACAGAAACAATCATGGTATGGCCAGGCTGGACAAACGAACAATCTATGTCCTTTTCCTCATTCCTCAATCACAAATTGACTCAAATTCTTCGCGCTTTTGCGGGAGAAATGCCTCTTAACCGTTACTCTTTGAACTTGCTCTCCGCTCTCACACCTCTCGTTTATTCCATCCCATCAATCGATACGCTAGGCGAACCCTCTGATAGTCACTAGACTCGCCTCCGCTACCAAATCACAATACAGCGTTTTACCTTGCTTCATTGCGTGTTATACGGTCTAATTCTTAGCCCTAATCGCGTATGATCAATGGCTATTTTCTACAAGTCATCGCGCCATGACTACATTTTTTTGCGCTCCTAGAAATATTTTATTTAACCTCACTGATATTGTTACTCCCCGCGATATTTAAATCGTAACATTAATTAGATAACTAACTTTCCAATTTCCAATTACACAGAGTGTGTAAGGAAACTATTGTAATCGGTCGAAAAAAATTGAAATATATTCGGACCTTTGCGAATTGGCTCGAGAAATGTCTATTTTCAAAATTTGGTGACGATTTCCAATGTCGTGTGTGTATGATTTTTTACGAGGGTAGGTGAAAAATCTGCCAACAGATGCCCTGAAGGATCCACACTTCAGTGGGGATGCAGTTGGTAGCGACCCACTAAAAAAACACCTCCCTATATTTCACCGCTTCCCGCGGAACCACCGTCAGGCATTACAGGAGCTGGAGAACTAATCGCTACTCCTGGTTATCAACAACAGACATTTCTCTCTTTCTTTCTTTCCAGATATCGTAGCTCGGTGAAGGTGCGGCATGTCCAGTTTGCCACATTGCTCCAGTTCTCAGGTGATTCTACCATAAATTTCACGATGTTGTCTGGTAACAATTCTTCATCCAGACTCTCACAGAGTTCATTTCTATCCTTTTCGAACCAAGGGCATTTAAACAATTATATTTTATGCACTCTCGGTTTCTGTTGGACATGTTGGACATGATGGGTTGTCAGTCACTTTAAAGCGATGCTGGTTCGCTTTAAAACACCAATGCCCACTTAGGAACTGAGTGACGTGGTGATTTAACTCACGGTCATTCTAGATCTGACGCCTGCCATTTCGTTTGCCAAAGCGCAAATGTCTTTTGTATCTCTTGTAATGTGACTGTGTGCTGGGAAGGTTGACCGTTCACTTTGCCGTGTCGATTAGTGGAATTGCTGCCAGAACCAAGCTGCATCATACGACAACTGTATGAATGGCACAAATGAATCGTAGTTGTACTCAACGGTAGGTTAACTTGGCTTTTAGTCCATACGCTCCAACCGCTAAGGAGCATGACGAAATCGGAGTGGCATAGAGTAGGATGGAGGCAATTACGCACGATAAGAATTTCGACGGTTTTGCCTGGGACCTCCAACGTTAGGCATTAATCACGGCAGTGCGTTAGCCTTCGCACTGACATTGCAGGGATGCTCATCAAATCGCAACCTCTTATCGATCTGAATATCCAAGTATTTTACACAATGCTGGAACGGAATATCGCAGCCACCGACTCTGCAAGTAATGGTCCCTCTCGCGTTTTGTCTGGATATGAGCTCTGCCTCCGTTCTATGGTCCGCAAGTTGAAGTCCAACTGATGCCAGCCACCAAGGAATTTCCCAGCAATCACTGATATATCGTCAACAAAGCCGACTGTCGTCGCTTCTTCAGAAACTGGAAGTCTCAAAACTGCATCATACATTATGTTTCAGAGGATATGGTAAGAATTGAACCCTGTGGAACACTACGGGTTACCTCATAGACTTTCCAGCCATGGTCAGTCCATTACCTAAGATGTCTTCCATTGAAGTAGTCGGCAATTATCTTTATCAGGTATTCAGGTACACCTAGCAATTGCAGAGCATCCAATATGCACTGCCATTTTTTCATGTTAAATACATTTCTCACATCTGAGATGACAAGAGCGCAATACATCTACGTTCCTCCTTCCTTCCCCTTACCTTCAATGGCCGCAAGCGCAAAGTTAATGACTACATCTATGGCATCCTTAGTCGATCTTGATCTGAAACCGTATTGGTTTTCAGTGAGATCACGAGCACTCTCGGTCAACGCTTCCAGTCTGTTGCAAATGATACGTTCTCATACATTACCTGCTTTATCCAGCATTAGGAGATAAGGGAATGGTTCATTTGGGGGTCCTTTTCATTTAGTTTCATTTTCATTTTCATTTCAACGACGAGATTTTGCTGCTTCCAAATGGCAGGAAAAATACTTTCTCGCAGACAGGCGTTATAAGTGTAAGGGAAGATTTGTGGTTGATTATGGATGGCTACCTTTAGAGCCATGTTAGGTATGCAATCTGGACCGAGTGCTTTAGAGTCTTTCAATTTCTTGTTGACCTGAAGTAGTTTCTCTTTGGTGATTTGATCTACTAAAATTCGATTGTTAGTTATGCGAGGGGCAGAAATTGCAGTGTTCCTTAGTTGAGTTGAAACAGTGTGGAATCTACTCACTTCAGGAACTGTGGGCTAGATAGATCTTTTAATCTAACCCTTACAATTTTGAATGGCCTACACCATGGATCACAGTCCGCCTCACTGTATACTTCTTTCCATCTACACTTCTAGGAGGTTTTAATGTATTTTCGCAGCGTTCGCCTGGCTTTCTTATGTTCGTCGTTCAAAAGGTCATAGCTTGAGCTCCCTCACGCTCGTTGTGCGAGCCTTCGAGTGCGATGGCAATACCTACGGAATTCAGCTATTTCCTGATTCCACCAGTACATCGACAGATTTCCTGATCTTCTCGTCATTGATGCATCACAGGCATTTGCTAAACAGTATGTGTGTATGTATGTATCAATGTTAAGAATTTTGTTCCCCCGATAATTCTCGAACAAATTTATGCATTGGGAATGGAAGGAACTTCAGATTTGACTTTAAATGCATTGAGAGTGGATGCCTATTTCTGCACAGCTCAAACGGACTTCATTTACACACCGCGCTCCATTTCCGGATTCTTGAAATTCAAAATTTTGAAAATATGCATGGCAGCATTTTGAATGATCAGTTAATTCTGCGCACAGATTGCTAAACAGCATTTCAGTAAGTCGTACCGTTTTCGAGATACGGTGAAAATTTATTCCGCAAGAAAGGAGTGCGCGTTTTAAAAATCTGCCTTTTATATATATGCGATTGTTTATGAAGAGATCAACAAAATTTGGACCAAAGCTTCGATTCCAATCGCAACTAAGGAAAGAGTTATTCAGTTACTGAAATCCTATTTCGAAAAGTACCTCAATTTGAAAAGATACCCCAAAAGCAAACAAAATGATAGTTTTGAAAACAAACTGAAGTGTTTTTTAGAGTCATCTGAGAAGCTTTTCCACGTTGCTTCTTGTAAATGCACTTCATTTGAATCTTATTCGTGTTTAAAACATAAGAAAGTTCCCATCAATCAGAGAAATTTCTTGCTGGATCAAAGAAATGAGAGGAAAATGGTTCTAAGCGCTGTTGACAAGATAGAAACAGCTAGATTAATGAAACGACTGCAGAAACAAGTTGAAGAGTCAATAAGGGCTGCAAAAAAGTCGTGTTCTACTCAAGAAACCGATTCTGTTTCAGCAAATTGTGAAGAAGCTTCATGCCAATGAGTTAGCCCTTCGTCATTTATTCTTGACCTTAGATGGTTGCACTTCGGGTCCTAGAGAATATTCCGGACCTATTGGAAAACAATTAGCTGGTTGCGAAAATAAAACCGAGGTGTCTTTTTGTGCGATGGCTGATAATTTGCCAGACTTGCCGAAAAATGTGCTCAATGAACTAAGTACGGATTAAAAGTATCTTTATGAGATATGTCAAGCTGCATCAACCAATTTCTGTACTCCTGAGCTGTCAAACCGTCAACCTGGCAAAATGGCGCACTCGAGATGGCTTACTTCTGCTAATCGTATACGCAGACTTTACGTAAGTACTCTTAATCCATCAGAAAATTTGCAATTGCTTGTCAACTACGTGGTTAAAGTATACGCTCCGATTTGGTTCCTAATCAAGCAAAAGACGTATTTTAAGGACGGAGCCAATCATTTTTTTCAACTGATTATGTTCTCTCGATTTTTACCCGAAAATCTGAGATCTGTTGTCGATTCTGTTATCGAAATAAATGCTTTTTTTGCGCACCCAGGAAACCTACTTATCAGTATGTTGTTTGATGATAGAGACCACATTCGGGAGCTGGCATTGCAAAGAATAATAAATGCCAGAGAAGCTGAAAGTAGCACTAAACGCAAGATATTTAAACCACCAAAAATTAACTTATCTGCTAACGATTACACCGAAATTATTGTGTGGCACGAGTGGCAGGTTACAGCACCGCCAATTCGTCGACATATTTCTAATTAGGACATTCAAATCATGGCAAAAGATAAGAGTTTGGAAATTGTTGATTTTTTTTGTCACACACAATCTGTCGAAAGATGTGTTAAACTGGTAACAGAGGCCTCACAAAGTGTAACTGACGCTACTTCTATAGATGGCTTTATTAGAACCAGGTTGCAATCTCAAGCAGAAATGCCAAGTTTTGGACACAAAAATAAGTTTACATTTTAAGTTTTGTCATTGATTATAAGCTCTATTTTGTTACCTTGTGCTTTGTTTCATTTATTTCAAGGATAAAATACCTTTTAAACTTGATTTT
>NNCF01128605.1:0-94700 GCA_002313205.1 Laupala kohalensis
ATACGAGACATAAGAACGGTACAGATGAATATCTGTGTCGCTATGTATTGCAAGGTTCAAGAACGCTTATGTTGTACATTGTAAATTTCTTGTGCCTACATTTAAGAATTGTCGTCGATTACAGGACCGTCTTAAATTATGTAGCGCAATTTAGGGGGGAGGGATGTCATGATATCGTTACATTGTTGAAACGGAGCCTTGGTGTAACGTAACATTAAGTTTTATAGGATAACTTAATACACACTTTGGCTTTTCTCATATTTTTTAGGAAAAAAAACAAAAATTTTCTTCTCGGAAATGGGGAGGGATAGTGTAGGAGGGTAAGAGGAACTGTCACGGGTGCGTTATGGAGGGGAAATTTGAAAATAAATTTTGCTTGACGCAATATGTGTATAAAATAAGAATTCAATATTTGAATGAAATTTTCGACATATTAATAAAATACATACAATCTTGATCTCTGAGCAAAAATTATCTATTTGACATTATTAAGTTGCAATGTATAGTTAGTGAAACATTGCGTGAACTACAGGGTATCGCGTTTCAAAATGTTGTCAGGGAAAAAGGAACCTGCCACATGCCTATAGAGTGGTAGCAGGGTTTACTCGTTCGTGGTCAACCGTTTCATTAGTGCACTATGCGATACATTAACGTCAGTTGGGGCGACAACTGACCGCAAATACATTCGTGGTTCCATTGTATAAAACAGTCCAGAAATCTCGATCATATTATAAACGTAGGATGCAACTCGACCCAGTGAAACCAAAACATCCCACACGCGACGTGTGTACGGTGAATTTTTCATGGTTATCTCAGTTAAATGCATGTAATTACATTTGAACATGTCTTCGGTGTGTATACAAACGATCATATAATATGTGACCGGGAACCGCCCGTTGCTTCTCTACCTTCAAAAGTGTAGTTCTTACTTAACTTCATAAGTGTGCGATGATAACAAAATATGATATCCAATAATGTTCTTCTTTGTCAAACGAATCATTACCTTCCTGTGATGCAAGGCTGTAATTAAATCGACATTTGCTCTGTGTGGAAAATGTTCTGAGCGACTGCCGTTGTGCTTTCAAGGGTAAATTCGAGGCGTTGTTTAGAGTCTGGGATGGAGTTATCGCGTGGGTAATTAATGAGTACACGTTGTGTTTTCTCTTGATGTATCTTTTGTGTACCCGAGGTTGAATATTGTGCACTAATAAGTTAGTCGTTAATTAATCCTCATCGTAACTGGTAACTGAGCGTGAAGAGTTTTTGTATCATTTTCATGTCACGAACAAAATAATAAATTAAACGACTAACTTTATTTATAAAAACAAATATATTAGTCATTTTATGCTATATTTGTTATGTAAATAAAATGACATTAAAGTCTCTCATTATTTGACTATCGTGTTTTACGAAGCGGAGAGGATCCGATCTTCTATTTTTGAATGTTTGTAAATGCGAACTAGAAAATGAAACAGAAAAATAAAAACAATACCCTGACGTTTTGGTTTCTCTTCCTTCAACATTGATCACATATTTTTCGTGATTTTTTTTAACTTCCAAGTTTCCTAATAGTATTTGAAAAATAGGTTAGTGAACATTCAATGAAAGTAGGTTAACATTAAAAGTAAGAAAGTGGGGGGACAGTTGTAATGATAGGTTATAATCGTATCATTGTAGTATTGTTTTGTCGTAGGTATAGTTTGAGTGAAAATAATTTTAAAATATTGGCTAAGCATAATTTTTTGGATCGAAGAGTATGTTAAATCTGTAATTTTACGACCCTGGTTAAAGAAGGCAACTCAAGTAAATCCATCAGCAACGCAACCAGGTTTCAATCCGTCACAAATGCAACGATGTTGCTTTTAAAACATGCAAACATTTGTAATAGCATGTTCCAGATAAATGTAATTAAAATGTAATTTATTCCTCACTGGTATTTGTGTATGGAGCCAAAACACGTAAAATGGACTATATTATCATTTATTTTTGAACCAGAGCTGAATTCAGAGTATTGGGGCAGAATACATAAATAAATAAAATAAACTTTATTGGTAAAAAGCAGTTGCAAATTGCGTATTTCCACGTAGGGGATAATAAATTAAGTTACTTTCGGGAAACAAGCAAGAGAATATCAATTCCGATCAAGGGCCAAAGGGCAATGTCCCTAATGAAATAAATTATTTAATAAACACGTACTGTTATTAATTTATTATTCCAAAATAAATTGTAGATATTATGCGCAGTAGAGTTAGTGATTAAAAATAACAAAAGTAATAATTACTTTCCCCCTCTAGGAAAATCCATCACTACCCGATGGAAAACCGGAGAAAAACCCGGGTCACGATGTATACATGTAAGAATGTACATAGTGCAAATTTTATGATGGTGTCAAATGAGATTTGAATTATTTTCTTTGTTGTAGTTACGACCTCGTTTATTAATTTATAAAATTTGTGGAAAATATTTTTTTGCGCTAGAGAACTAATATTTGAAAAGCAAAGTTTTTCTTGATTTTGGAAATGGTAGTATTGTATTGCATCTTCTAACCTAAGTCCCGCTTCTAGAATAGAATTTATTTCAAAAAGTATTATATGTTAAATAATGAATTAATATATGAAGTTTCTCCTCTCTCTCTATGTTTCCTTTTGGAGTAAATTTAAAATGTATTGGTGAATTGTTAATGAAATTAATGAATAATTTTGAAACTATTCAAAGTTTGGATTGGGTAAAAATAACAGACTGGTGGAGAAAGGACGACGTTTAACTGACATTTTCAACAAAACGTTTTCCTAGTTTTTATGATTTCTGAAAGCAAAAGAAAACAAAAAAACAAAACTGTATTATGATATTTGTGTGTAATCTTTGGTGTTACGTGTGAAAGAGATGCCGCCGCAATAATCAGAACGATTAAAAGCATCATTTTCATGTTATAGTAATAACTTTTTCTAATACTTGTGACAAAAATCGCCGTTTCAATTCTCTTGTTTGTTGCATAAATTATTGGGGTATATGCCATATATCATCAATTCAGGACCATTTTGCTTTTGCGCAGAGATTTTTAATGTAGTACAAGGTTACTTAAGACTTAACGAAACTCCACCGCGTGGTTCGGGAGTCCAGATCCCCACAAATGAAATATTGATTGTGGTTTCGATCTGCGGTGGCTTCTCCCAGGTCGTTTAATTGGAATATTGCGGTTTAAAGCTTTGGAATGTCTGGCTCTCAATCAGGAGTAACAACCGTTTTCTCAAACCAGATGAGCTGCCTAGCAAATAATTATAGATGCAAGATAATTAGACATTTTTGCAAACTTCATATGTTGGTCCTGGTTTCTTCAAATTAATTGGTTCGTGTTTACTAAATTTGAATCCAATGCTTTTAATTATACTTTCATTCAAAGCAAATTCGTAATATTAGTGAAGACTAAGTCAACTGATTCATACTCTGAATATCTGAAAGAGAAGTGAGGGGAATACGCAGAAATTTTAAGAAAGATTTTTTATACACAGAATGCAGTAATTAACGTGCAAAATTTCATCGTGTTTTCACTACAAACATTTAAAAAAACTTTTAATGTTTGAAATATTTTAATCAACGCAGCGTGTAAAAAATCAATAAACATGGTCGCTGACCTCTCGGCATTTGTCTCTGGCTGTATACACAATCTTCCGTGTGAGTATCGCGGATGTAATCAAACATTCTCCTTTTTTTAACTCACAACTACTCGTGGAGGAGTGTTTGCAACGTCAACAAATATGACTACATTCACACAATCCGTTATTGTACTCCAAGGAATGCACTAGAATATATTTACTTAGATACGTCTGGAAGGTACTGATTTTGCTAGTTTAAATGCGAATTCATCAAGCTTAGATACTGAGCACATCGCTAAAAGAAGCTCTTGTCTTTATCAGGACTGGATTTATAGAATTTTGAAATGAACTTATTTTCCGCCAAGCCGAATCTATGAAATATGTGAATATCACTTGGTAATTGTGGAGCTTTAGCAACATTATCAAAGAATGATAAAACGCCTTTCAATTTATCATTCATGTGAATATCATTAAATTCAGATCTTCCGTATCTTTTGGTATGGAATTAATTTCTGGCAGAGTACAATGCTATCATTGTCTGCAACACATCATTATCCTCGGTGGAATTTCATATGTTCAAGGTCACACGAAATTATAGTGTCCGTATGAATGTATGCGAGTAAATAGACCACTACCACGTGGAGATGTGACGTTCGTGAACGAACGATTCTAAAGTAATGAGTTCTTTCAATGAATCGTCCACCCTAATCGTTTCTTTTGGTGAACGGTCGTTCTTCGTTCACCTAAATATTAAAATTTTTCGCTACCTTTAAATATTCCAGAAAATTGAGTGATATTGTAGAAAATATATGTTTAACAACAGCCAAACCTCTTTTATAGATTACACCAGAATAAACAAATATTAAACACAGCAACGTAATAACAAAATATGAAATAACGTTAACATATTGGAAATTAAAAAACCTAAACACTTTTACGCTGGCAACTGGAAAACTGTCACAACAAATATTGTGTTCACCCCATCTAAAGGTCATATGACATATTCAACAATACTGGATTCAATAAATCTATCAAAAGTTTTTCATAAACACTGTTTTTGAATACTGTGAGTTTTTTAACTATTTTTTAGGAAATGATCAGTATATATTTTATATCGTTGAATAGATAATTCAATAATATTGTTCTTTATGCAATCATTATCCACACACTCTTCCATTATAACCATTAATAGTTGACATAATTCGTTGAGTAATACGTCTTTCAGTGCGTAAAAATCCTCCCCGACCATCGTTCCTATATCGAAAGCCGTTCACGAGTCCGACCGTCGTTCCTACTTCCTACGCCGTTCACGAGTCCGACACTGTCCAATCGTTCCTTCTTGTCCCTCCAATTTTCCTCTCTTTATGTAGTTCTGATATATAATTACCTTTATAAATATTTCTAAATTATATGTCCCATATTTTGGCATTAATATATTATATGGAGCGAGAATGTGAAATTCGTAACATCACCCCCACCCCCTGCAATAAGCTGACAAGAGCAGGAAAACATGTGAACGATGGAACGACATTAAGTGAACGGTTCCGGAGAGGGAGTGAACGATGAGCGACTCGTTCCTTCTGGTGAACTGTTTGAATGTAATCTTTAGTGATAATATAAACATATACTGTACAAAATGTTATTTGCATTGAATCTATAGCGATAAAACATGGACAGTCGTAAATAAAACTACGCTCACTGACATATTTGCATTTTATTGTTGTTTGGATTTTTATAATTAGTTATTGTATTCTGAGCATGTCATATACCGGATAGGAAAATAATCACTCTACTGTACAAATTTTACATGGCTAGGAATAATTTTTTGTATATTTTTAAGCGACTAGTTGTAAGTTCCAATAATTTCCTCAGAACCTTTGTAACAGGTGTCACTCTTTGAAAGCTTCAGTGCATTTGTAAAAATAAATGATCAAGTAATTGTTTTACATATTACATTTTCAACTTCCCCAATCCGTCAATTCTGATCGTAAGTAATTGTTTACGTCAATGTCATTTACTCCGAATAAACTAATGAAAGTATCAAGTTTTCAAAGAATGACAGTGAATGGAGAATCAGCTTTTCCGTCGATAGTCTCTGAATAGTTTGTGATGAAATAAGCAATCTCTTGTATGTTTCAATCCACTCCGTTCCTTCTACTAGTGGCGAGTTTTCTTTCCTCGCTTCGTCCCTGAACGCAATGGAGGTGTTTGCGCCGTGTGGGATCCCATTCCAGGAGCCGCCGCCGGTCAGAGGCGCTGTCGTTGTGTCGTTGCGAAGGCGACGCTCAAGGAACAGCGAGAGGAAGGGGAGGAGGAGCGAAAGAAGGTGAAAAGAAGTGGTTCTACAAGAACGTTCAGCGAACTATTTCTCATTCCCCAGCGGCTGTGATCCTTCAGTACAAAAACGGAAAACAATATAACCCTCGTCCAGGCCATACCTTGAGGCTTCGGTGGCCTTCCCTCGAAAGCGGGAGCCCTGTGCGCTCCAGTTCGACTTTTTGTATTCCAGGGAATGCTCCCCCACCCACCCATCCACCCATACATCACAGAATCGCGTTCAAAGGAGTGCTTTCTTAATTGAGAAAGAGCGCGATATTGCACTTTCTTCGGAATTCGCTTTCTCACAGTTTTGTAAAAAAATATTCACAAATTCTCCCGCAAAAGTTTTTCACCACTTANCAAATTCTCCCGCAAAAGTTATTCACCACTTATTAAATACTTTGTACGTACAAGCATATTAAGGAACTTAACTACCAAACACTTCTCCTTCTTAATTCCTTTACCCACAGCGTATGGTGGGATTGAAGAGCAAAACGCATGGCCTGAAAAGAAGTCATTAAAGAAATAAATACAAGTTTTATATGTTTTAGTACTCGCTTAGTTCGATAATTTTGATAAACAATGGACTTGTATTTTCAAGGTTACAAGGTATTGGTTACAAAAGTGATGAGGTTATTTCTCAATCACGTTAAAATATAAATATTTTAATATTATCATTTGAATCTACGATAGAGAAATTGAGTGAAAAAAGTTCCCTTATTTTCACATTGCTTTAATTTTTTTCTATTTTAATTTATAAGCCGTATTTTAAACTCTTGTTTATCATAAGGTAAATACTGAATATTTATGTTCTTATAATTTTTTTAAAAGTTTCATACGTCGGATTTTGGAATATTTTGCTATTTGATTGATATAAATTGTCGGTGGTATGGATAGTTCTTCAATGAAGATATTTTTAATTTTTTTCTACGTTATAATGGTAAAAACATTGTAGAATATATGTCACCATTTTGTAATACTTCCACCAAAACTCGACAGATTAATTCCGTTCATTTACGTTGCAACTCGACTTATTTTCATACCATTAATACTGTAGGTAATTTGCCAATTTCTTTAAATGAAAATTTTGAGTGAATTACGTATAAATTGATCAGTAAGAACAATTTGCATGGGACAAATATTTTAAACATAACCGCGGCACTTTTATTTCTCCTCTCTAATAGATTTAAAACGAAATTAGCCTTCCTTTAAGTAACGTCGTCACTCGAACACCCTAATCATTCTATAACCGTGACGTTTCCTCGTATTTTAACGATGAAATTTCTCATTAACTCAGGTGAAAAGTAAATTGACGACATAATTTTCCTTTCCATAGAACCAGAATAATCAATAGATCCCTAAAGCGAGCAGTTTCATGTCTTTCCTGAATTACTTTTCGCGTGTTGCACATCATCTTTAACGCTGCGTCTGGGCTTCTTAGTCTCCGAGGGGGATGGAAGAAGAAAGCTGCGAAAGGGAGAGGATATTGGGAAGGGGAAATTGAGTCGATACAGAATCAAGGGAGGGTTTTGAGAGAGAGAGGGTGGATGTACATGGGAGAAAGAACGAGAGCAAATGAAGAACGGAACAGGAGTGTGAGGTCGTGATCAAATAGAGCGAACGGAACAACTGGGCGTGGAACACGGAACACTTATCGCTACAATGAGACGACCCAGAGTTTATGTACCGTCCAAATGCAAACACTCACCGAGAATCGTCGAAATATCATACAATTCCTCTCTCGCTCCTCCTCTTGTTTCCAGGCATCAAGACTGTCATGCGAAAACAAAGAGAGTTCGTGACAACACTCCAAGAAAGGATTATGTTCTGAGCACATTAATTGCATCCTGTTACGTGTAGAAATCCCGGTTAAAATTCATAATCTTGAATGTATCGTGAGAAAAGTATCTACTTCTGCTTTCTTGTGCTTCTAGGGAATTTTCGTCTTTTCATTTGTATGGATGTTCATTTGTTTCACCTGTTCTCAAAATTGATTTTGTACATGATAATGACGTGAAAATTATTCATTTCCTGCATGATTACAACTAACTCAACATTTTTGCATTTGAAAATGGGTATAATTTCGTATTCTAGAATTCCCCTTGTCTAGTTCCAAAGCATGACATTGAACATGCCAACCTCGAATAATAAAGCCTTGTTTAAAAAAGAAGTATAAAATGCTATGCTCACCTCAAGAATTTACTTGTCACGTATAATATTCGAATACAAGATTGGATTACTTTAAATGTTGCGTCAATTTTAAATATTTAGAAAGGTTATAACTAAACATTATTCGTTACTTTGAGTTATATTTGAGGAAACAATTAAAAATATCCATCCCGTCAATGACCATGAATATTATTTCTCAGGGGATTTGAATTTGATGTTAACGATTATGTAGAAACAATTTTTCTTTGTATTCAACTATTCTGTCAGCTTCTTGACTATTTTTATTGACTGTCAATTTGTATAATTGGAACTTGATTTATACTTGAAGGATAATAATTATGCGAATATTATTATAGACAATCAATTTTTATTGAAATACTTTATTAGTATTCACTACTAAATGGCCAACGTTTCAAAAGCAAGATTACAAAGGAATTACAAGATAAAAAATTAATTACATAACAGTTACAAAATAAATAAATAATAAAATAGTTACAAAATAAATAAATAATAAAATAGTTACAAAATAAATAAATAATAAAATAGTTACAAAATATTTGAAGATGTGTGACATTAATAAACAAAAAAGGAAAGGAAAAATATTCATAAAATTGTGATTTATAAATCTTTTAATGTATATCACATACCTGCTATAGTTTTAGAAATGTTCCAAGTATCCAAAAATTAATACCCATAAAATGTTCTTTTCAAAACGATTAAAAACGCCACTTGTTGTAAGAATAAAATAGTGAAGCCTGTTCACCATTGTCTAGAGCCTTCCTTCATAGATGCATAATAACAATTAAAAAATGATTTGTGATTTGAATGTAAGCGACAGTTAGGATACCAAATAGTACCAACTCTTAAATGGTGAAAAATAGGTAACAGCTTTACAATATTATAAAATTTATATTATAAATGTTAAGTTAAAGTATTTAATACATAATACAATTATAATAATTACTGTAAATTTAAACAAATAAAATATATTATCGTATTCATTAGAAAATATGTTAGTTTCAATTTCTGAGTAGACATTGGATGTATTTTTAATATGGTCCCTTGCTTGCTTCCGGAGAGTAAATTAGTTTATTGTCCTCCACGTGGTCATACGCAGTTTGTACTGTTTTTTGACAATAAATTTATTATTATTTATTACGAATGGATTCTGAAATCAGGCGTTTAAATGTATTAATTTCATAGTCCAGAATTTTTCATAATTTATTATATGTCCATTCTTCTTACAGTGTTTAATAGTTCCACTGTTTATATCCTTTAGTTGTTCAAGTTTTCTCTTATATTCATTAATTCTAGTACACATCATACGTTTGGTCTGACCAATGTACACAAGGTTGCAGTCCATACATGGAATCGAATAAACAACATTATTTCTTTTTTCTTTATTAATAATATCTTTGTAGTTTCTTTCCATATTGAATTTGTTTATGAATCTGTGCATAATTTTGAACTCTGAATTACATATCTTTCTTATTTCATTACTTATCCTCTTTTCACAACGTAACACAATATTTCTCTTTTTACTATTATCACTCAAATTTTTTTGTGGGGTTTTAGGGCTCGTCAACATCAAGGTCATTAGAGCCCTCATCACTCAAATTGATTTGATTATTATCATCATTATTTCCTTTTTCTTTAGTATTATGTAAATTAATATTGTTCATTTCAAAATTATCTATTCTTACAAGTCTGTTTTTTTAATTTAGGAGGGTAATCATTTTTGATAAGTATTTCTTTTACCTTTCTAATGCTAGATTTGTAGAGTATGAAAGTCTATGCTTTTGTTTAATCAATCCATTTATAGTATTATTTTTCATTAGAAAAAGGATGATTAGAGTTGTAATTAAGTAGTCTTCCCGATGCCGATGGTGTATAATATCAATTGGTGGCAACAACTTGGCCATGTAGTTGTGAATTCTTATAAATTGTATTACATTAAAAATTGATTGTCTATAATATTTGCATAATTATAGTCCTTCTTATCTGGCACTACAGCCCTTTATGGGTTTTGGCCTTCGCGAAGGGTAGAGCTCGCGTAATTTCTTGACTCCGGCACGAGGAGGAGGAGATGTGGTCAGCATCTCGCTCCGACCGGTTCGACCCCAGGATTGATCCCGGTACTCATTTTATATCAGGCTGAGTAGGCCTGGGAGCCAGTCTGGATGTTGAGGCGTGATGAAAATCCCCACCTCCAGCCAGCAACTCAGTGTTCTACCCACTGAGCCACGCTGACTCCAATTATAGTCCTTCAAGTATAAATATATGAAGACAATGTTTAGAACCAATATTATATCTAAGTTAAAAATTTAATGTTTATCTTAATCATTAGAATACCTTTTTGTAATGAGTAGTTAGAAAAGAAAGAAATAGACAACCAGATCTTTTTTTGTGAGAATCCTTTTAAACATTTTCCAGCAGATTACAATTCTTAAATACTATAGTAGAGTGAAGGAAAGTATGAATCATTTTTTATATTATCCCTTTCAGTAACAAATATTTTCCGTAATGTAAGTACGTATACCTTTTTATATTATACTTGGAAAAGTAATAATTAGTATTAATCTATCAATTTAGTTGCACCAGAGAAGATAAAGGAATTTTGTGTGATGGAAAGTTCATTTAATCTCTTCAATCGGACCCTGAAATTTTTTGCAACCTCCCGTCGAAAATAAATGCAGGAAGCAAAAATCGGCCGTCTTTTTGCCGGAGGAGAAGTGGAGTACTTGAAGGAAGCACAGGACAAAAAAGTAGATCCTTTTGAGGAGGTTGCAGACATTGGGGAAAGTGTGATATATGAAGTGTGTTAAAGTGGTTGGGGAGGTTGAAGTATTTCAGTCTTCAGTGCACGAGTGTTCACGATGTTATAAACAAAGGTAGAATGAGATATTGTTACTTTTTAAAATAATGTTATGTCTACCTTTGCGTCACGGTAATAGTGACTTGGGTTGTAATGTTTATATTGATATTTTATTTTAAGCTGCGTACTAAAGACATTGGATTCGGCTTTAGGGATATATTTCCTTACAAGTTTTCAGTAGCAAAAAAGGAGGTACATTTTCAAAATTTAATATTTTATCACTGAATGGAAAGTAATGATAAATGGTGGTGCTTTTCTAAAGATTTAAATGTATCCTTAACTAATAAAATTTTCGTTTTTCCTCCAACTTTTACGATAACGTCTCTACATTTTTAAGAGCATTTTGCCAATTTACAAATAATAGCAAAGCATTCGCAGTAAAACGAGTAGAAGGGTTTTCTGAATAACATAAGTACTAAAACTATTTGTAAATAGTGATCTATTTGTAAATAAAATTATTTTTAAATAGTAATAATATATATAATCCGAAAAGCATTCATACCCGGGTTCATAAAAGTAAAAATAGCCAAGTATTAAATGATGTTGATGTCACGGTTAAAGAAGATACACAGCCATCTCAGTTTCTCTTACCGCATGCTTCTTCAATCTATGAAACAGAATAATTTATACTATTATTTATTAAGAAAGTACTCCCTTTCTTAATTGACATCTATTGCAATGCGTTAAATAAAAGCACAGGTGATATTTTATGAAATACTGTCCATTTTAGGGTCCTTATATCAAATACTGAATCCACCAGCTTTTCTGAATCACGTTATACTTCAATTTTCTTTCTCCTGTGGTTCGAAATGAAGTAACTTGCAACCCTTCTCCCGTAATGTCAAAAACATTCCCTCGAAAAATCATTCTGCCCAACCTAGAAAACTAGTGCCATATTTGTTTTTTCTCTGGAAAGAGAGATGAGGGTAGGGGATTGAGAGTTCAAACATTCTGCAAGAGCTGCAAATTCCCTCATCTGGCCCAGTCCAATGTTGGTCCGATATCATACCATTAGCGAGATTTTATGTCATACTATTTACCTTTACTTAGTAGGTGAAACAATTTTCCTGTACTATTTAGTTTTACTTAGTAGGTGAAAAAATGGAGATCATGATTCGTGTTGTTCGTCTGTTTCCGTACTAAGAGCGTAGCAATACATGTAAATATTTAGTAACAAATCAATATTGCTTAGTATTTAATACTTCTGCATGAGTAGATGATGAAAGCAATTTTGTTTCACTTCATTAGGGAAAGTACTTCTTACGAGAAGCAATAAGCCCATGACACAGAACAATTTTTAATTTTTTTACAATTAATTAATACAATTTCATGTTGCATGTAGTACTTATCTTAATAATATATTAAATATNTATATATTAAATATTTTGTTTGTGCGTATGATTGTTTTTCACTTCGATATCTAATAACTTAAAACCTAGAAAGGGTTATAGATTCAAGGTTTTTCCATAAGAAGGAATAAATATTCAGGATAACATAGGCTAAGTTCAAGTATTATGCGGTGTTTCGCAAATTTCCTAGCAAATGTTACAGAAAACTCTTTTGGAGTCAATGTATTGTATTACTGTGTCTTAGAGGGTTCTGTATAGGTAGACTTCGTTTAGGAAATTAGAGGGTTCTGTAATGATTATGTTCAAGACAGAGAGGCCACGCAGAGGATGATAAAAGAAAAAAGTCAAATTGAAAATTTGTAGTTTACTTTTAAAATATATTTTAAAATACGTGAGTCTAAATAAATTATTACATTAAATTGTATATGTCTGGGTCTCCGTCTAGAGCATCAGCAGTCTCGCGTACCCTTAAATTGTGTGAAAATATGTAAAAGATATTATAAGCTATCTTTAATTCTTACCCAGCACTCGCAAACGAATTTTCGCAAAGCCCTTTGAGACCATAAGAGGAATAATGGAAGATTGTACGTTTATGATTGCAATTATACGTATCATTTTTACAATACATCAATAACAATTACACGTACATAAATTTTAGTGTGCTAAAACATTATGGATTCTTATTGATAGTCGTTTACACATTTATTAACGCTCAATTCTTCTTTTACAAATAATGTCACTAATGAACCAAGTGGACCTGAGAAAATCAACTTTTTCGTAATAAAAATTAAACCAGTTGAGAACTACGCATAAGCTTCATCTTATATTTTGAGAATTAATTTGACTTTTGAATATCGATGTTTGAGTGTTATGGGAGTACTACAATAACCACTTCTATGACTCTTAAAAGCCAATTTCATTCATTCGCTCACAACAGACTTTTAATTATTATATTTTTTTATTAAATAAAGTATTTATGTTTCTGCGACAATAGGAATCATACAAAGTTTCTCTCGCAGATCATGAATCAAGTATTTTATCACGTGATAAACCTCACTCTTGGAAGTTCTATTCTCGATAATGACTTAAATTAAGTTGGATTATTGAGAACAACTGAAAAACCTCGATTACTCGTCCACCTAAGGAGGTGAGAGATACAACAATGCATTATAGGAAATAAATTAAAACTAATTTAACCCCACAAGCATAAGAATTATTGTTGTTTATTTCATTACAACTATGAAACAATACCGTTGATATAAGTTTAGGTCGAAGAATTTACTGACGTTTAGACCGTCATACTGTGGCCTTTTTCGGAGCAATGCTGATCAAAACGTCGTTTTTCAATTTTCCGACGCGATCTCATCTAAACAACTTATGACTCTGGCCGCGAAAACCTTCGAATCAATGGGTACTGTTGTTCTGGATAAAACAAGATATGTGGCGTTGTATTAATATTGCCTTTTCATAAATCTACAAGTTCAGATTGGGCATTCGCTTTCACGTCTGGTGTCCTCCACATATTGGTTCGATGTCTCGAAACGTCGGATCCTCGATGCGACATCAATCCGGGAGTCAAAATAGAAAATTGAGAGTAGATTGCACTCTTACACAAGGTCCAACCGAGAGTCAGCTTGGCTGAGTGGGTAGAGCACTCAACTAGGTTTCGATCCCCAGTGAGATATGTAATTTATCCTCTTACCTCAACGCAGAGACTGACTTTTTGGCCTGCTCAGCCTGCTACAAAGTGATTCCCGAGTCTATCACGGGTATCCAACCAGCTCCAGCGAGACGTTGTCACATATCATCCTCCTATCTTTTGCGAACATCATGGTAAATCAGAGAGCGTGTTGTGTAATAGTTCGACTTTTACAGAACACAAATGGGAGCTGTTGATCCTATTAGCTTTAAGACAGCCCTGTTTGCAAACATTGTAATGTATATGAAGACTGAGCTTTCATTTTAAGTGTCCGTCTCATGCGTAAATATTTCCATTTTTGTCAATAAAGAGCTGTTTATTATGTAAATTGCTTTTACAATACACAGCGAGAGTGCTGTTGTCCGTCGACTGTTGCAACTAGCCTACGTCGATGCCCCATATTCTCTCGAACTGGACGCATTCAAACATTTTCGACGGCATTTCATCAGTGATCGCCCGACTGTTTATACGTTTACCATCAGCGTTAGCACGAGAATTCGAAACAAAATTCGCGCTATCACTGCCCACTTAATGCCGCGGTAAATCGAACAAATTATCTAACCGGACCGCAAATCCGATAGTCTGCTTATCGCTTGTCTAAAATGAGTTGTTTTTTTTAACTTGACACTTGAATGGAGTGTTTACTCGACCGGTCATTATCACGAGCTCTCGTTTCCAATCCACCAACGAGCTCTATACTCTTCCTCGGTGTGTATTTCCAGCTCTGCAACCACATACGGTAGGAGAAATATGTTGGCCAATACAGTTACGCAAAAGTGTCGGTGAAACCTGCCAGTTTTTGTGCTGGTATGTTTCTCGCCGGGGGAATTTTAAGGATGTTGGATTAAAACAAATGAAAGTCGAGGCATTCGCTTTAAATTCCGATGTGCTCTCTGACGAAGTGTCCTGCGCGTTCGTTTTTTACTGTCCAACGATACCAACGTGCTTTCTTTTAGGTAAAATCTTCTTTCGACTTGCTGTGTAACAAAATATGGGTTCTGTTTTACCTCTATCTCCGTAAATATTAAACATACACTGTATTTCCTTCTTTAGTGTGAATCTTAACCACAAATCTGAGAAAAATTGGAACGAATCAAAATATTTCTTAAATACCTAGTTTTGATTATAATTATTCCGTACATAACCGGTAAAATCGTGAACCGTTGATAAAAGTGAATTAAAAAATCAAAAACTTCCCACAGAATGATTAGATCCTTGAGGTAACCCCAAGACATAAAGGCACTTTATGAAGAAAGTAAATTTCCCTGTTCGTGTAGATACAGAGAAATTCATGTTATAATTGAAATATACTTATTGTCCGTGAAGTTCTAAACCGATATTGAAAACAATATGTACGATTGAAATCTGCAACAAATTTCGTGTAGCACATTAAACTTCACCTAAAAACACTCGTTGCAGAAACTCGTGTAGAGTAACATAAATAATCAAAGATTGTGTAAGGAATATATCCTATGAAATGTAGGTAATTTGTCCCCAGATAACATTTCGTCCCAACTTTTCTTAGATTTATCGTTAAAATTAGTTTCTCGTTTCTCTCAGAGTTAGAGTTATAGATTAAAATAGGAAGATTGCGGTAAAAAAACTTGGTGCTTTTATTGGCTACTAGCAGAAGTACCCGGTGTTGCCAAGAATTTGAAAAGAAACTTACAACAATAATTATTGGAAATCGAAATCTTAATATAATTCACAAATAAAAAATAAACATAAATATTTTAATTGTTGAACAAACATACACAAAATTACATCAAAATTCTTTAAAAAATTCATTCTGTGAATATTTGTGGTATACCCTACAGGACGTATTAGTCAACAGCTCTGGATTTTCTTAGCTCATTTTCCCGGGATTCTTATATAATATTTTTAATTCACTTTTTAATTTCCTTATTTCTCTACTCTTGTGTTATTAAATTAAATACCACTAATATTGTATAGTTGGAAGCGTATTGATTGGTATGATCAGTAAATTGAAAAAATTGTGGTATAATATCACCAATTTTTATTATTAATATAAATTAAAGCGAAAGGTTTTTCGCTGACGTAGTCAACATCTTCAGGCAAAGAATACAAAACGAAAAAAAATTGGTAGTAATAATAATAAAAGTATGGGAAAAGAATTCATAATATTAATAATAATTGAAGCAAACATGAAAATACACCGAAACATTTTTGCGTTTAAATATTTCTGTGTATTTTCATTTTTACCTTAATTATTATTGATATTATGATTTTTTTCATATTTTTATTATTAGTTGTACCAATTTTGTTTTGTTTCGTACTCTTAACCTGAAGATGCTGACTATGTCGGCAAAAATACTTTCGCTTTAATATATATTAATAGTAAAGATTGGTGATACTATACCACAATATTATCAATTTATTCAAATACAGCTCAGAAAACGTAGAAAAATACACACAGTTCTCAGTATTGTATGCTAATGTACGTAATTACGAAATATTTGAAAACCTGGCAGAAGAAACATACTCATTCCTCAGAAATAAACAAAGCTGATTGTTAACACCTCTGAATTCTTTTCTTTTCATTTCACTTTTAGGTTGTGTACTTGAAGTATTTATATAATTTTACTTCTATATTTCAGTCAAGTAAATTATACGTTCAGTGGATTGTCCACCGCACGTAACACGATTGAACTCTGGCGGACGTATCAGTAAGCTTCATTGTCAACAGTCATGCGAGTGAAGATTCATACCTACTGATTAGTTGCCAATTTTAAGTGTTTTTATGCTCCTGTAATTCATCAATATTAAATATACTTTGCTTTTTAATTGCAACAACACTTAAGAAGTGTCCTTTGAACTTTCAAATAATTTTATTGATTACTTTTTCCGATTTCCGTGCCATAAACATTCCAAAGAATTCAGTTTTGTTGATATTGATATCTGAAACTTAAATCATGCAATATTTGAAACTTGTATCATTAGTAGGGCCTACCTACATACTGAAAATTAACTTCTGGGAATTCCCCAATGTGCACCGGAGAATTAGGTGCTAATTTATTGATGTGTCAAATTATATCTGACATGAGAAAGAGGATGCTCATGCTGATTCCTGGAAAATACATATTTTTTTAAAATTTTTGACTCAGAGGTACCGAGTTTATGTTAATTCCCCTTTACTCTTTCAATTTTGTCTTATTTCATCACGAGAAATAATACTGAAATTAAGTTATTTGAATTTACTGTTATACTTCAATTACTCAGTCTTACATTACCGTCAAACTGTTAAAATATGTTTACTGTGCAAACAGATGATGGTTGAGAAACCGCCTTGCTCGAAAATAAATTTTGAACAAATGGTTTAAGTAGACTTTTTTTGGATAATTGAGAACATTTTAAGATAGATATTTCTTGTAGATGATATACCAGTTCCCTATCAGAGACAAAAAAGCGATACATAATCTCATTACTATTGTATCGTCACTTTTTGCTGGACCCGTTCGTTGATTTTGGACGACGTAATAAACATGCAGTTTTGTATTTTGATATGTTTCGCTTTCAATCGCAAATTGGACGAGGTTATTTTCACAACCTTTGTTTCTACCCTTTGTGACAAATGTTTTCTAACGATGTAACCCGGAAGCGATCCCCGTCGAGATTTTCAATTGCTGTATGTCCCATTGTGAATTTCTATATTCATTGCCCTTACCCGATGGAACATAGAGACTCGATCTCAGTGTATCCCAAATCTTTTTGGCACTTTCATTACAGCAAAATATTGTTGCAAATAAAAAATGATTTCTTTTATTGATCATGTATTAAAGTATGTCACAAGAGAGTTTAATTTGTGTACTTAATGACAACGGTTTAATTATGACTTTAAAGAGTGTTGTTTTATTACAAATCAATGAATAAATTCAATAAAATCAATTTGAAAATAAATTTTGTCAGGACAAATATACGAATATGAAATATGAATTTTCATATTTCATATTCGTATATTTGTCTTGTCAAAAGTTATTTTCAAGTTGATTTTATTGAATTTATTCATTGATTTGTAATAAAATGTGATAAATGTTTTTGATTTTTGCTCCTTTAAAAGCTCTTCCAACTCCATAAAGATACCTCAGCCCTGTGGGGTCAAGACAAGGAGCTTGCGTAGGAAGTTGCGACACGTGTTCCGAGGTCTTAATCGTGTTCTATTTATTGTACAGACCTTGAAATTTGGTTCACTCATTCTGCATGACCTCTTCTGTCACTCCTGATAGCCTATTGGCAAACCTGACTGCAGTCTGTCATTAGAGGCGGCGGTCGCATGCTCTCGTTGACATCTCTATCAAGCCGTCATTTATTATATATTACAGAGAATAAAGTTTGTGAAACACTGCGCATGTTTCTCATGCACATCCTTATCCCTCTTTGCTTATTTGGTGACCAGGCGAGCAATTGATGTATTCGAGCTATCGCCTGCTCTTTTTGTGTGTAAACAATACAATTAATTAGTTCGTAAACAAACGACCAAATATCCTGCAATAGTGTTTAGTGCATTCATTAAGAGAGCGATTTGTTGTCTCAAGTTTCATTTCATGTCGTTTCCCGTTTGGGAAATGAAGGGGACACACCGAATTTTATAGAGGCATTCGTTACCTGGATTGTACTCGTTGGATTGCAAGTGCTTCCTCCCATAGTCTCCTGACAGAGGCGTATATCACGGCGTAATGGCTGGCGTCGATCGTGGTACCGGGCACTGGTACCTTTTGTGGCGGATGCGCGGTGGGCTTTTATTACCAACCACTCCATTCATTGGGTGAATATATATTGTTTATTGTGTGGACGTCCCGCTGATTATGGAAGTGCCAGCTCACTTATCTTCGGCGGCCAATTGTTTGGAAGTCGTGACGCGAAGGGGATTTCGCGTAACTTTCGTGCTACCAGTAAGTGGTTTAGATGAACGCGTTTTTGTGCAAATTTTCTCTGAGGCTTCCGCGGCGAAAGGTGCTTGATACTTCGATATCCACATTATGTCGCGTCTTGTTCTCGAAACTCGATGTTTCAGCTGCCAGGCCTCATTTGCTAGGGTTCTGGGCGGCAGATGTTCTTAATCGGCGCAAAAAGTTTCTATTAACCCTTTATTCCTTCACTTACTAGTAAGTACTCATATTATAATATTCTTTCAATAGTCCGAAATTCACTAAAATTATTATGGTTATATTCATAGGTGAGAAAAGAGCATGTTCATGTAAAATAATGTGGAAAAAAAAGGATGACTTGTATAGAATGTCTATACGCCTGCATCGTGCAATTCTGCTTATTATAGGGAAGAATGTACTGTTACAAAGTAATTATTTTTAATTCTTCAAATCATGGTCTAAGTCCTTAAATGTTTTTAAGATATAGACTAGAATCTCTACATTATTGACAAAGTTCTAGATATCAAATCTGAATCTACCAACTTCCCAGTTTTCTGTTAGAATTTTTTGACATATCATTGTCATTGCTTCTAGTTTATTTCGGTTTTCATTTTTAATGGGGTAAAAGTGATATAATGGGATCGTGACTAATATGTCTTTTGTATCCAATTTCCGAAATAATATTGCCAACGAAGTTAAGGTTCATTATGTTCAACAAATTTCAATTACGTAGGACATTTATCGGAAATGAAGGGATAACTTTGTTTACGAAGGGAATATACATGGTATTAACTGCTCCGTTATTATCCCTGAAAGCGAAGCTGTGGTGAAAAGGGCCGTATGGTGTTTTCATCTTTAGGAGACATGGGTCAGCACTATACGAAAATTGTTTCTTGACTACCTCATAATAGTTTTAGGCAAAATCGCCTTTTTCAACTTCATTTTACATATAAAAGGAAAGAGCAACCTCTCTGTTGATTGGAATGAACACGCTCGAAATATTGTAAGACATAAATAAATAAATAAATAAATATCACATCCTTAACGTGAATAAAATTTAGCATAAATTATCTGAACAGATTTCTCGAAAAATAATAGACGTGAAAACGAATTTATGAAATGGAGAATACGCATTACATTTGAAGAAACGTCGGAATTTTGTAAACGATGCTTCGAAATTCATTGGCTTGCCCGAGAATTACTATTTATTTTGCATCTCCGAGATCCTTTTCTAAAACACGTTTTAAATAACGCAAATTTTGTTGGTATTGTTGCCATTATTCCATTGTATGATTCTTTTTCAGTAGAAACTGTATTTTAAAAATAAAATATTCAGTCCCTCTTTGGTTATTCACGTATATCTATATATTGGAATTGTATGTTAACTATTGGGACGTGAAGAATTTGTTATAAGCGAAATTCTTTTTGTGTGTTCTTTTATACCATTGCAGTACAGTCAATGAGGATCATGACGATGGCATGGTCGGGAATAGAATTTTTACTTTAGAGATGTGTGCGGACGAGTTGAGTGGTAAAGATTCTGAGTCAAAACAAGACGGCAATTTCTCTTCTCACCAATTTAAACGACTTTTTTCTATTATTCTACCTAAAACCTACGGCCAAGCGCATACTCCGCGGTCACTATTAAATTTCGTACCATTTATGACCCCATTATTATGTATTAAATATAATCGAGTAAGTTGTTTTAAAGAGTAAATTGAAAAAATATCCTAATTTGTCAAAATTATCGTTATATAAAAACAGGAAAAACGTATATGAAATATTAATGACTCTTCAAAATTCTCAATGCCAGATGAGGTCGATGATCGTGGAGAATATATATCGATTAATCTCGTTGTCAGGTCGTCGGTCCTCATGGTTGGAAAGCGGAGTTTGAGCTGGATGAAGCGGACTGACCGCCGATGCGTCCACCTCTCCGCTCTAGGGAGCGTTGAGGCGCCATATGTGGTCGCGCCTCACGCCCCACTTGCGCCATTAGCCATGTCCCCCATTGTGCAGTCCCCGTCACGGAGCTACTCCTTCCTCGTTCAATTTTCTCTCCAGTCACCCCGAGATGACCCAACTTATCCTTCTCAAATTCTGCTACTATTAACGTTCATTATTACAAATTTTTATTTCACTTCACTTGTTAGTAAGTATATTTGAACCAAATCTTGCAACTGAATTTTATACCATTTCTCCTCGACCGATTGAACTAAAAATTGGCACACATATATAAACCCTCTAACAATACTATATTATGTCTCTTACAAAATAAAAACTTTTTAAAGGTTTTTTTAAAATAACCATTTTATTCCGAGATAACTCGTAGCGAATTATTTCTGGGGAACTTCCTCTGAAATACAATCAGTCTCTCGTATAAAAGTAAGTATAACGCATTGCATAACCTACACTTTTATTCATGTTAATAAAAGTTTGTGTTAAAAATAAATTTTGAGTATTACAAATGAACAGAAAGATTAATTATTATGACAAATAAATAAACAAATTCTAATACTAAAACGTATAAAATAAAATATATTTTCAAAAACAAGCTCTTATTTAAGCGATGTACTAAAGCGAATAAAATTAGTTAATGTTTTCCTTAAAGTAATGCAATGTCAAATGCCAATTCCTCCATACATATTTCACATCAGTAGATCCTAATAAAAATAAATGTATTTACTATCTTTATCGCTGAAAATGATTTAATATTTTATGTTGAATTATTTGTTTTCAAAAAGCTTGTTGCGCGAATCGTAAATAAAATACATACTTCGACAACTACTTACTTACCAACTTGTCACTTTCCAATGAAATTAATTGATATCCACTTTTATGAACATTTCCCGGGACGAGCTTTTTGGAAACAAATAATTCTACATAAAATATTAAATAATTTTCAGCGATAAAGATAGTAAATACATTTATTTTTATTAGGATCTACTAATGTGAAATATGTATGAAGGCATTTGCATTTGACATTGCATTACTTTAATGAAAACACTTTAGTACATCATTTTATTCACTTTAGTACATCGCTTAAATAAAAGCTTGTTTTTCTAAATGTTTTATTGATTTTTTGTGTAATCAAAATAAATAAATAATTCAAGACTTACGACCTTATGATTGACGAATACCACACATTTTGTGCAATTAAGAACACAACGTTTTGACTTAAGGTTGAAGTTGTCGTCAGGTGTAACAAATTATAACAAGAAACATAACTATAGAACAATTGAATATGATATTGAACGAAAATATAAACTCAAAATATGTTTACAAAAAAGTGCGCAATTTCCAACTCCCGCATGTATTCCTTATAAATGTCATACAAAAAGCTATCTGGATTTACAATAAAATATTATAACATGTTTATGAATTTCTGCTTTTTGTAAACAAATTTTGTGTTTGTATTTACGTTTAATATTATGTTCAAAAGTTCTGTTATGTTTCTTGTAATAATTTGTTACATGTGACGACGACTTCAACAAAATGTCGAAACGTTGTGCTCTTAATAGCACAAAATGTGTGGTATTCGTCCGTCATAAGGTCGTAAGTCTTGAATTATTTATCTCAGTTCATATTAACTACGACAAACCAATTATCTGAGTTTCTTTTTAGATTATAAATCTTTGAAAACGTGTTCAAAGTATTCACTCTTGATTTTGCGATACTCATTGATGGTGATTCCATTGCAAAGAAATTTGGCCATTAAAATACACGTGGATACCAGATCATAAAGAAAACAGCAAATGAAAAAAATTGATGAATTCGTATCATTACCAAAGCGCAACAAAAGTTTTCAATAACTGAGGTGGTTTTGTTGAACGTTTTATCAAAAAGCAATTTACTGAATTAATTCACTCCGTGAATAGTATTGTTGTATCACAGACGAATCATTTGTGTCACATTATTAAAAATGATATTCCAGATGGCGCATGTGTTCAATTCCGTGTGCATTTTATCATGCTTTTCATTTAGCTGCAAATACAATCCTTGTTTGGACATAATTCAAACAAACATAGTTTTAGGGATAGTAAATGGATTGCAGTACGCCGCCTATGAAGCATAATGAAACCTCTTTGTGAGATGGGGAACTTGCGTGTACCCCCTCTCGGATTATTTCTGATGATGTAAGTAACATTTTTTCTCAATTAAAGCGCTAAGACCTTCCGGTGTAGGAAATGAAACATGGATGGAATCTCTGATGAACATATGGAGTTATCAATGTGGATTAACTCGTGTCAACAGCGTTTACTTTTTCATTTAATTAGCTTTGTGGGCTCTGCATAAAATTCGCCTTTCTACTGTGAGGAGATTGATATTAACTAAAACACAGGTTTCTCTGAATCTAGTATGTTGCTTTCTTAAAAGTGAAAATATATTTGAATTTTTTATGAAAACATTGCTACCTATAAATACGGAGTATTCTTTCTGAGATTTTCAGTGAGAGTTTTGATCTCAATTACACACTAAATGAATATATCTTCCAAAATTTCATTTCAGATTATGTTGTATTAGAGTGCCTTCTTCAATTCAAATAATAATGCACCAGCATTTTTTTCTGATAAAAATTTCCTCTTCTTCACGTACCATTCTATTACCTTACGTCTGTGCAAGTCTTTTCCGGTAAGTCGCACTTATACTGTGAAAAATTTCAAATTTTTTCCTCAATTCCGCTGTGATGTCACTGTCTTCATTTCAAGTTAACTCACAGCTTGTTGCGTCCATTCCTTCTCTCTGCTTCGCCTGCGTTCAATCAATAGGAGATATTCCTGTGTACGAACTCGAATCCGCCAAAATCGATTTTCTTCAACAGCTGAGGTTCGAAAACTGAAATCTTCCACGGTATTTTGCGGCGTACTTTGCACAATTTCCACTTAATACCTCGTTTTCACTATGTATGTTATGGAATTTCATCGAATTCCATAAATTATCCATTTTAAATTTGTTATTTCCTATTCCAAAGATTCCAAATGATTGCTATTAAAAATTATTGAAACGTGCATTGTTCCATTTATCTCGAATTGAACTTGCTTTACAAATGATATAAGTTTTAGTTGATCGCAGTGTGTCGCAGTCAGATAAAAAGACCAGATTTATTATGAACTGCAGACTTTTAATTGTACAAACATTTTTTAAGGTTCTTTCAATTCTTAAAAGATTTTCATGCAGTTTATACGAGAAGCTAAGAAAATAAATACATGACAAACTTTCATAGTAGTAGATTCAAACTTCAAAATAAGTGGCGGTTATTCGACTCGTTTTCTCAATAATGCAACTGACTCGTTAGAATATATTTTTCAAATACTTTCACAGATATTGAATTGGCATCTTAATTACATTAATAATTGAAGTGATATGTGAATACGTCTTCGCAAAATATAAAATTATACTTAACAGTAACTTTTAAATAAATAATTGTACCATTAGTTTAAAATTTTTAAAAAGTAGATTTTTTTGTGTAAATGTAAGAATTTCTTTACAAACAGGTCGAATACGCGTGGGACATACATTTTATCAATCGGTGGTGGAGAGTCAGGTGTTTCATAAACTAAAAATAATCAGCGAGATAATAAATACGACATTCATTTTATGAAGAGGTGACGGCTTACTTGTGAAGAACAAGGATATTTTCAGCCTTCAAATAAAATATTTGTTTCATTAAGTCGGCTCTTTGTAAGGAGCCTAGACTTGTTTTACAATCGATCTGAAACGTGTATATTTCGTTGAAGGAAAACTCAATTTCCTTGAAATTTTATTTTGTCCTAAATATTTCCCCTGGCTTAAACGTTGAGAAAAATTATAATAATAAATTCGATGTGTGCTAGTCAAGTGGAACGAACAAAAAATATGTTGGAAAATATTTGTGCATTGATGGTTTGAAAATGAGTAAGTTTACGATCTATGTATCTTTGCCATTTCTCCATTAGGCAATTTCTTCGTTAATTAAGGTGTACTCCAGTGCTACTTCCGGCGAGCACTTAGTGGAATTTGTTTCACGAATGCAGCTTCCTTATCCATGTCTGCGTCCGACCCTTTCTCTGTCGCATCCGGTATTACTTGTTTCTCCATACAATGTGGCCACCGCGACTACTTTTCTAAAAACATTGACTTACTATTAGAGAAAATATTATGAATCTCTAGATTGCGTTTAGAAAAAGTGTGTCCCAGATATCTCGCATGAAAGCTCGATGTACAAAATTTTAACTTATTTAATATTTTATCGACTAATAAGAAGTGAAAAACTGGATCACGTGGGATGGCAATGTTTTTTGATCAAACTCGTAGCAACCGCAGATCCAGCCCAACTGTTTTCTCCTCTTTAGCTGTTTTCTTGGCTTGACATTGTGCATAGTGAACTTACTTAGCGAATCCAGCCATTTACTTCTACAGGTCATAAGTCTTCTCTTGAGGGGGAATGTGGTGCTTAATTACGATACTATTGTAGTAGAATCGTATCAATTTCAAATGTACCTTTACTGCTGATAAGAATTCACCACGCATTATTAGTAATTAAAAATAAGAATATTCATAAACCTTCGTCGTTTTTTAATTTTAAAGTTGTTTTCGCTGAAACATTATGGCTTCCGAATACTTCCATGTTTCTGAAATGTTAAAAACAAATGTTTATAATAATGTGGGTATTGGATATTACGAGAAACAATAACAGTAGTTACGAAAGTATAATAATTATGATTGTTTTGAAGCTAAAAATAACAAACTTTATTTGTCTTCAAATGTGTGAGAAAATATTGAGGAGCGATAGGATAAATGAAGATCAAACTAGAGATAAAATATCGTGAATTTCTCTTTTTTTCTTTTTTCTTCTTTGCAAGTTTTTTAAGAAAACTATATTGTTTAAATCTCACTCTCGTCGTTAAGTAGGAAAATCCTGCTCCCACATTCTTCCGCTCCAGATTTTCTCATCTCACTTCCATCCGCCTCTCGCGCTGCTTTTTGGTTATTTTTCCTAAATGTGTGGTCGCTTTGAAATCACCACTGCTACAACAGACTCTGCCTTCTGGTACTCCTCGCAGCAGATTAAGGGAAGTCGTCGTCCTTTCCTTTCGTTTTTCATCCTAGTTAAGACCCATCTTTCACACGCTTGGCAGGTTGCTTTCCTCGTCCCTCGACGGCTAAGGCGGTGTGTGAAGTACTGTTACAATATTTGCAGGCGCTCTCCTCACTCTGAGAAATGAAACATCTCGGGGAAAGGAAGAGAGAATTCCGTTCGGAAGATACCCAAAACACTGGTGGCGGATCTGGCGATCCTCGGCATTTCGTCCGTGCGCCCTTCTTCTCCTCAAGTTGCTTCCCCACTCGCGACGCCTCCGCTCAACATATCCCTGGCTCGGATCTCGCCTCGAAAGTTGAAAGCTGCTTGAAGAGTATTCTCATTTCGCCCCCACGAAATGAGAATACTCTTCAAGCAGCCGGCGTAGCACTCATTTCTTTTCAGTTTTGTCATCGTCCGCGGGTAGCTACAAAGAATGGTCCGTACATTCTCCTCCGTTGTACTGTACTTCTGAAATATTTCCTTCCAAAATGCGTGTTTTGAAAATTGAACATGCGTTTACTGATATTGTTTCAGGTTATATTTCATTTTATTGACATGATTTTGTGAGTTTTATTTGCGGATATACCCGAAATGTATGTAAATGCTATTTAATGAAAGACCAGGAATTTTAATAAAACACTGTTTCAAAGCAAATTACTTTCGAAGAATCCATAACTCAAGCTATATTGGACAACAATAAGACCTGTGGTAACTTACGCAGCTAAAACCTGCGTACATAAAGAGCCAGAGTGGGTATATAAAGCGACTTTATATTTAAAAATTAACCCCAAGAGCAAAACGTAGACAAAAAATAAGATAGAAGGATGATATCCTAAACAACGTGTGACATATTGAAATTAAGAACTGGACACACAAAGTAAACAACAGAAAAACATGGAAGGCGATAGTTGAGAAGGCGAAAACTTCACAAATATAATGTTACAGGACCTGATTAAGAAGAAGGATTTTTTTTCAGTTTTAATGTTAGTATGAACAACGCTCAATTAGTATTTAATTTGCAAATTCTAGTTTCATACAGGGATAATATTTTAAAATAATTGTAGTGATGAATACCTCCAACAAGTCAAAAACTTCGAGAGCATTCAATGGAAAATTACCTGTTATCGGGGATTGATTATTACTCTGCATTAGAAATCTAGCAATAATAATGAACAGTAAATTTAATAAAATAGTAAAAATAGTATTAAATAGTACAAATAGTCGTTTTCTTATTAAAATATAAGATCTGTGAAACATTTTCACCCAATTTTCTCCCATATGCATATTACGTACGAATTCCCTATTTGTTTAATATAATGCCAATTTAATATGACGTGATTTTGGAGCTGGATAGTTGTGTTTGTATGATATTATTACGAATACGTATTTACTAGTATAACATGGTATAAGAGGATCTCTTTACTTACCTTCGTGACATCAACAGAAGAAAGATGTGATTCTAGACTAATTTTCACGTACCTTTGTTGTATCCTTATTACCACTTTTCCCAAATTAGTTATCAACAATTTTCTGTTTGCATATTAGCAAGCAGAAGTAAATAATTGAAAACTTACGCCCTTTTATGTTTGTGTTTCAGCTTTTTTTGTAAACATATTTTGTGTTTAATCCATGTTCATTTGTCCTCTTGTGTTGTTTCTTTGTATAATTTGTTACTACTTGATCACCTGACGACGACTTAAATCCAAGTCGAAACGTAGTGAGCTATTGGAAGAAAATAATATTATTCAAAGTCCATGAAAGGTTTTTAATTATTTATTTCATTTGATTGTAAAATGAACGTTAATTGTAGTACGAAGCAGAAGGTTTCCGAAAAAGCGACAAATTCTGATAAAACTACGGGTTTGGGAATTAGACGACGATTGTGTCGCGAAGGCGCGAATCTTCGTAACTGTAACATAGAAAGTCCTTTGTACAAAACAAGTTATGTGTAAATATAGAAACAAAATTTTATATTGACCTATTTAAATATAGCAAAGCCGCAAAATTATTTTTTGATCTCTGAGATCGTTATTATGTATTTAAAAGAGCACGTTGTTAGTAGATTATTAAAAGAAAACTGGAATGTCGCGCAGCCTAAAATTCGAATTATCTAATCTTGAAAATTTCGAAATAGAAAGTTTGATTTAATATGAGCTTGTAAAAGAATGTGAAGGAACCAAATAATATACTCTATTTATCGGAAGTTTTGAATTATGAGATTTCAAATCACCAAGATTTCTTTGTAATTGTAAATACTGTAAAGATGCTCATACACATAATCTACAGAATAAAAACATAGTCAATGAGAAAAGAAGGTGCTCAATTTCTGCTTTAAAAATGAGTGACAAATGGAATATGATTTCTTTAATCAAGATTAGTTGAAACTGGAAGATATCTAGTTTTAAAATTCCGTGTAAATAAAATATGCAAGAAACTGGACGAATCATTGGGGAAATGTAATGTGGGAAAATTAACGTGTTTACCAGAATACTTTCTCTTTAATACTTCTATTTCGTACATGCACTTAAATTGAGTTAGTGGTTCACCACAAATCGGAAGATAACGAAGAACTGAAGGTTAACTCCTTAGAAAACCGATCTAAATTAATTGGAGATAAGGACTTACGTGGTCCGAACAAACGAGATTCTATTTTAGTTAAAACGTATAATTTGTATTTTTCTCTACCATATTTTTTAAAATGCTGTTACGTTTGGAAGTACATCTCTAAAATATTTCTTAAACGGCATTGTGTTTCATATTTAATATCACGTGTCCCCTCTTCTTTCGTGTGTCGTGAATAATACACCGGGAGGGAATTTTACGCCAAAGCTTCCGAATACGGGGTTAGAGTATAAGTTTGGCGGACGTACTCTGCGATTGTAGAATTATTCATATTTTCAAATTCCTTTTCGATGGTGCTTCATTGAATACCACTTTATCTCAAAATAACTGGTAAACGTTTAGGAATGATAATGTCTGGAAAACTGTGCATCATAGAGTAAAGTGGTTGAAAAATAGATTTAATGCAATATTGGAATCTATAATAAATTTTGGTCATCTCTGCAAACCGTGAATAATTCTTATATTTTATGTCCCATTCAATCTTGCCAAACATTGATGTTCCTCCGATATTAGATGTATCAGATGATGTGTCTGCATACATCGAAATCACTTATTACATTCCTGCTGTCAATAATGTCAAATATCATGACCTCGCCATAAGACATAAAGTAAATAATGCTGAATTCCACTCCTTGTAAAGACTTCTCCGCGAACAGTCTCGATTATTTCTACATCCTCGAGTGCCAGTTACTAGTTTCCACGTCTTATGCAACGAGTGTATAGGAGGGAGTTAGATAAGTGGAGCGAGAACTCGGATTCCAAACGCTCGTAATGGGTATTGACTTGGAATGGCCACGTATGCTCCCGAAGAGACGAGGTGGAAATACAAAGCTGCGAATTCGCACGACGAGTGGAGCAGATAATGTAACATGTGATGTCAACACCGCTGGCAAAAGAACTATCTTGCAACTGGTTGACTTGGTTCTTCGGCAGACGACTTGTTGTAACCGGGCGCTGAAGATGGCGCGGAACGTGAAACTGCGAATTCCTTTGTGCCCCGAGGGGATGCGCTGCTAAAGAACAAAGGAACAGTTCGTGAACCGATTTTAGCATCTCTCTGATCCAACCACTGAAACGCATTCCTCTACCTGTGAGAGAAACTGTTTAGTGGACAATTTGCTACTGGGATTTTCTTGCATGGTGAGAATTGAGTTCATTTTATTTCAGACCAATTAGATACTTTAGATGCATCTGGCATTTGAGACTGCTTTCAGATATTACAAATTTAACTCCAAATCATAATTGCGTAAAATTTTTAAATGATGTAAACAAACTTCGTTAGTTGTGGAAAGATCCGTTTTGTCTTATTTATACATATTAATTAGCCTCAGAAAATCGAAAAATATTACTCATTACAGACGACGATTTAATAATGTGGCTACATTATCAAAATACTATT
Source organism: Laupala kohalensis (assembly GCA_002313205.1). Lineage (NCBI taxonomy): Eukaryota > Metazoa > Arthropoda > Insecta > Orthoptera > Trigonidiidae > Laupala > Laupala kohalensis. Next base: position 29,975 of record NNCF01128605.1, read on the forward strand.
AAATGAATATAGACTCAGAAATTTGAAAGTAAATAAAAATAATTCTTCAATATGTGGTTTTACTGTAATGTAACTCCAACGCAAATGCAATTTTGACCGCAAACTTTTTGTCATGAACCTAAATGTTCTCAAACTGAGAATAGCCGTCTATTGCCTTTCTGTTTGAGTATTTATTTGGTATGAAACTAACACATCAAATGCCACATAATATAAATAGATTATTTCAATCGTACTTTCTGGATAACTTATTGAAAATATGTTGTGAAATTAGGCATGGTTTTCTGCGATTACCGTCATGAATTACTCCTCTAAGTTATCGTATAAAATTACATACAAATATTTTAATCGTTCTCAGAATCCAATAAAATGTTCATGTAGAGTTTCACCATCAAGAAGTTAATACTTGCAAAACTATTGAATGAAGTGCATACTTTCTAAGACTGAGATCTTTCAATGTAGTTTATTTAATCTTTAGTAACCAAATTAATTCACCAAATATTTATTACAGTTGTTTATATTTAAAATTCTCATCTAATGCATTACATTTGATATTTGTAGTATGTTTATGGAAGAATCACATTACACAAGCTGACGGTTTTATTTATTTTCAGCTTGTTTTAATTTTCAATAAGTTTCTATAATTTTTTTAAAATAAATTATGAAAATGTTGCGTTTTCTATAAAATGCGAGTGCAGTGATGTATGGTCTTATGGGCGATAAATTGGAAAAGTAAAATCAAAATTAATTTTTAAAAATGAAAATGAATGAAATGTAGTGATGTCTGAGGCCATAAATAACGTTCTCTTTTCTTATTCGTCCTGTGTCAAATATTTGAAAGTTTATCTTGTAAATATTTCTCTCTCTTCCATGAAACGGTTAAATCGACATTCCGAGTGTACTCCATCTCTCGGCGCATTTTAGAGAAGCAATATCCGATAGCAAAGTGTATCATTCTCCGTTTGGTTGGAGCGGTGTTTGCCTGCGTCTTGGCTCCGGGGCGAGCGATGGGGCCGTTCCCATCCTTTCCCTCCCCAATCCTTCTCCACTCGACTTGCCACCCTCGACTGACGCGGTTGACGGCCGCAAGCGGTAGCACCTCCCGCTGTTCATGGCGGGGGGGGCTCCTCGCGTCCGGACAGGATGCCCATTTGTCACGTTTATGATGGATGACTTGACGCTTGGGGTTCAGTCGGAGCGTTGAATGGTAACTGTCTGTACAACTAGGTCTCTAATAGGCGCTACAGTGCCTTACATAGGGTGTTAGACTGGAGATGGAACGATGACCATTCAAATCGCATGTAATACTTTACACTACGAAGAAATTGGATGTAATTATATCATTTTATTATGATACTTGATGCGTATTTAAAGGCATTATTATTACTATTACATTATATGTTCATCTCTCAGGTATTTCCTAAATGTATGGTAAAAAATTGAATTTTTCTTTTTTGCATATTTTTCCTTATTGAAATAGACGTACGAGTTTTACACTAATCAATTTGCTTTTTGAATTGACACTTTGCAATTCGATGTAGAAATAATACATACATTATCCTTGGATATTTGAATTTTCTGGAGAACATTAAATTGTGTATCAATTTATTGACATTGATAGAGCACAACGAACTAAAAAAAATCATTTAGATATTTTCGTGTGTCGCTAACTTCTCCGTCCTTTTATTATAATCCTTTTCGTTCACATTTCTTTCTTCACAGATAACGGGGATGTAAAAACAATGGAATGTTATGGCTAGATATCCTATGTATATGTAATGAGACGTTCACATACTTTTGGAACTTGAAATATACGATGGAATCAGATCAAATTTGATATTATTTACTGATTTTACAGTTGCGTTATTTAAATTTTAGTCCACTATATTGTATCCTGTGTATTTTTGCAAATATTTCTACTATATGCAATAAATTGATAAAATATATCGTTATGTATTGGTATTATTGTAAAGTCATACTTTGTGGCTAAATCTATGAGTATTAGATGAAGTTAAATAATAAAACATAACAAAATATAATTCAGTTTTGTATTTTTTATTATCATCTCCTACCTCTGAATTTTCTTCCGGAAACGTTCTTCTTTACGTGTGTAGTGTGTCAGTCGAGCTATGAAATTGTCCTTCTAGTTACTTGCTGCTCTACCCTGTCTCTATAAACAGCATACGCTTTGCCTGTGATCACCTTCTATAAGATCTACATTGCTTCCTTTCTTAACCCAGAATATTACAGGCATGCGCCAAATCTCCTTGACTTCTCCCTGTAATTGGGTTCCGAATCTCTATTAGGAACGCTTTTCGTCGAGTAGAAGCCATGGGATGCGGAAGAAGTGGTTAAGACATCGATTTTCTGCCGCTCGCCCTCAATGCTTCCACTTCGAGATGTTCTCAAAATAATCGAATTCATCCTTTTGATCCTCGTTTAGCGAAGCGTGCACTTTCGGTATCAAAGGCATTCCGAATTTGGGTCGAGGGTTGCGGAGTTGTCAAAGCGATCTTTTGCGAAAACCTTTCTCCATTCCACTGTAAAATCCGCAAAATATAAATAGAGCATACGCATCGATCCTTGGAACACAAGAGCGCTTCATTCAGGTTTCCGAGAATCACCGTCGCTTATGTGGGAACCTCTCGGTGCCCACTGCATCGCTCCCACACTCGTTCATTGTCGTTCCTATTCAGGGCGCGGTTTGCTCGCACATACACTTCTGCTCCTTGTAGCGTCTCGAGCGTTTCTCTGTCATGTCCCTTTCTCATATGTGTCTGGATCCCTAAGAAGCGAGATTGGCGAAAGATAAGCTGCTACTTCCTCGATCGAGACAAGCCAGAAGATGAGGTCTAAACCTTATAAGACCGACGAACCAAGACGAAGGGATAATAACTATGTAGATAACGAAGGTAGGAAAGGAATACATAAGTAAAGAAGTAAAAATGTAAAAATACACAGTGATCCCGAATTCATGATACAAACTTTTAAGGGTTGGTAGAAGACACTGTAACAATAATTTATTGTATGGGCTCAAGTGACGCGACGAGGCGCAAACACAGGAAATAAGGGATAAGGAAAGACAAAGTGTTTATTGACAGCATCGTTGGCTAGTGCAATGTTTACAATTACTGTTCAAAATTGCATCCATTAACAGCAATACATGCTTGACAGCGTCTGTGGAGCGATTTGCATACACATTCAAAGCCACCAGGTATTTCACATACATGCGCAGCAGCTACTGTTATTCGAGTAACGAGATCCTTATGTGAGACAAGTGGAGTCACATAAATAAAATTCCTCACGTGTTACCAAACAAAGTAATGTTTGCAGTAAATAACTCCCAATAATAAATAAGTCTTAATTATAGACAAAGGCAGAATTACTGTTATAAAACTCTTCTTTAATTGCATTTGATTATTACATTTCGTTTCGAAGTATGGTTGACCTCTTCTTCAGGGCTAATAAAAACACACAACTGATACTAGCTAATAGCACATTAATATACATATTTATCACTCTGAACTCAATAACAGACACCCTTAGTAGACAGAACCTAACACACTAAAATACAGTTAGGACAGTGTTAAAATTATTATAATCATTTTCACAATTTAACTTCCATTACTTACATATCGTCCAAAAAACAAAATACTTTTAAACATACCTTGGATTGTATGTAGTAATTAAAAACCAATCATATATATTTCAGTTACATATTCGTTAAAATTTAAAATATTATGGAAGGTTACAATGCAACCTCTGTCAAGCAAAGGACTCTAATGACCTTGCCGTTGACGAGTCCTAAAGCCCCGCAAAAAATCTGTCAAGCAGTTCATTTAAGACTATCTCATATAAACACAGTATGAGAAACATAAGCATTATCACGACAGTACAGACAACAAAACTAATTTTTAGTTAACTTTTACTTTTTCAGGTATGATTCATAATGATTGTCTATAATTGAGTCACAGTGATTGGAAGAAGTTATTTACTAAGAATATAAAAGACAATAAAAATTTCTTCATTGTAAAAGTAATGTTTGCGCCTCACCGCGTCACTTGCGTCCATACATTCCTATACAATGAATGATTGTTACAGAGTCCTGTGCCAATCCTTAAAGTTTGTTCCATGAATTCGGGATCAACCTGAATAAACGTCGAACAGAAATTATATCAGAGGCAAAAAATGAAGAATTCAATGAAATTGAGAGAAAACTCTGCGTTTGTGTCAATCGTGTCTCCTTTGCTGATGACAATACTGGGTTCTTGCTCATCGCGGTGGATTCGAACTCGCACCTTCTAGAATGACAAACCACCAATTTCAACATGTGTTGGCCAAACAATCTTCGTTGCTGCTCGTGACAGTGGGCGTCGTATGGCTTCACGAAAGAATACTCGTCGAGCCCGCACTTGAAAATCTTATTGCGTTTTCTCCTCGTCAGAAGACGCCACAAAACACTTTTGATTCTACTTCTAATACAGAATGATTGTCGTGATAAAAAAGTTTGATCGACGCAGAATAAAATACGTGAAGTGTAGATGTGCCCCACTTTCCTGGGTTACTTTTTAAGTAAGCTTAATCCCCAACGCACATCGTGTCTGGGCCAACAGCGTTGAAACAAAAAAATTTCTAAAGAAGAATATTTAGTTTTTGAAGCTCATAAATACTTTTCGTTTAAAGTTATCGTGTTTTATAGTGAGCGAAGATAGCTTGTTGGCAAGTAAGTATAACGTGACATTAAATATTAGTTATTGTTCAGTACCACATGCTTAGTGAGATGTAAACTTTGGAAAGTGATTCTCTAGAACCCAATTTTTCAAGAATTATATGTCATATTTACAAGTTAAAATTACATGTCAAGAATTACATGTTAAAATGCATGTAGAAAGATAATAAATAAACTATATCAGTGAGTCAGAGATATCTGCGCAAGCACATGATATGTCAGATATATCTCAACGTTTATTCAAGATATCTTTCAACATTCCACCCTGTCAAGCATGATAAACGCAGTTATCACGCACAAGTCTTCGCTTCAGAAAATATATACAATACTCACAATTACCATCGAATTTTAAATTAACAGTTCGAAGTTTAGGAAATAATATGCTCATCTTTCAAGCATTGTTGGATGAGGTAATAACCCTTCAAATTTTGTCATTGTATCGGATTTTTGTATGACTCTGCAATAAATTGAAGTTGTAAATTTTGCATGAGAGCTCTGTATTTGTTTGATTATCGAACACACTTTTTTTATTCCGACTTATATTAAGATTTATTTGGCTTTTATGGATTATTAGATTTAAATTCTACGTATAATTTCATTATTGTTCTTTGAAAGAGAGCTTTTATTGAATATTATTAGGTGTGGTAATTCCTTTTCCCAAAACGTGGACATAATTATTTTTTTTGAGATGTAGGGTTGAATGGATCAACGAAAATTAAATACTACGAACATATAAAGATGATTTGTCAATAAAATAGATGTATGAAAAACTTTTGTCTTTCGTCATTTATATTCTCCAATATATGTTTCACATCCACTAGTACAAGTTTGGATTACTCAAAAAGATAATATATTAACGTAAAATTTATTCCTCCAATCTTCACAATTCAAAATTTTTACTTGCAGCTTGAATGTGTAATGTAAAAAAGTACACAAATTGCAGTGTAAACTAGTGACGTAAAACGAGTGTACATGCAATCTCATATACTTTCTAAGGTCGTCTCTAAAATATGCAAAACTAATTTTGCAAAAATAAATAATATTTATACAATTCCGCAAACTTTTTAATTGAAACCGTTTAATCATATTGTATGTTATTTATTTTAAGATATTATTTTGTGCCAAAAAATTGTCTTCAAATTAAACTTGGCTCAGAGAGTCTGAACCAAATTAAATAAATATTGTATTCTACTCTTATAACTTTCACATACACATGCCCATAACATCTGTGCAATGCAAAGTAATGGTAGCATCTTCTCAGAACGGAAGAGCGCGAATCAGATTCCCCGCTGGACCGAACTGGGTGAGGTTTTCATTGATCAAACCCTCTTCGGTTTCTCATATTCTCTGGTAACCCAACATCTCTACCCAATCTAAATCATGTGGTTAGGTGGAAAAACAGGTCTGATAGCCTGAAACTCGCCTCATCTTAAAAGAAGACATTAAATAAAGAAATAAAATAAAAATAAATAACTTGCAGTTCCAGTGTGAGAATGTTTATTCGGACTGAGTTCCATGACTTAATTTCATCTCATTAATTGTTTATTTGGAACAGTTTCTTTTATTTCCAGACATATTCTCTATTTGTGAGCTGAACACTACTTACATATTCTTGTGGGCTTGGTATGTTAAGAGAGTGAGGGGCATTCAGTAAGCTTTCTCAGGTTTTTTCTGTATTCATTGCGGTCTACACCTTATTTCTGAGCCATTTCGAGGTGTCTCCACGTCACTATTCTCCCTGTCGACGTACGTTTGTCTCACGGTCTTTGCCTCATCCCCAGGTCTGCTCATCGTTGATTTTCTGTATTTGTTTTTTCCCTCTTGTGCTCGCACCCCGTCCTCCTCCCCGCCATCAAGCTGTGTGCGCCGCCACCAGCACTCTGTCACTTCACAACAGCCCCTCGGTAACTTTCCTCTTAAAACTTCCGCGGAGAGATTTGTCAACGTTGGGAGCGGTCTGCTTGGAGCGCCCGCTTTCCGCATCCCTGCTCTTCGCCGACGCTCAGTCTTCCCTCCAACCGCGACTCAAGTGACTTCGGAGACAGCTAATTGATTGGCCATCTTGTAGAGCGTTGGCCACACGCTGCGATTCGTCGATGACTTAATGCGCTTTAACCAAATTTAGGATATCCTTCGCCTGTGGCTGTTTGCACCTGCCACCGAGTGAGAGTCAACTGTTGCATGAGGAGAGAGTCAACCTGCGTTTTTCGAGCGCTCCACATGACGCTGAGAGGATGAAAGAAAATCTACGGCACCATTCGCCTACCAAAATTACTTGCAACATGTTGTGTATTTCATAAAAACAAATCATCATAGAATACTATTGAGATATACGAATAGTTTTGAACTGCTATTTCAGTGTATTATTGTATTAAATCTTCAACACATTTCATTATTATAATTCACAACTTCCCAGTACCTACTCGTGGAGAAGTGTTTGCAACGTCAACAGCCAGGTGAAAATTGCGACGGACCGGGACTCGAACCCGGGATTCCTATTCTGGCTGCAGGAGTGCTATCCACTGCACCATCCCACTGCGTCACCTGGCTGTTGACGTTGCAAACACATTTTATCATGTTGCAGTTGCTCCTATTATTTCTTTGTAATAAGTACTTTGNAAGAGCTACCAGCATTGGAACCGCCTGTGGTCACTTATCCCCTGAAGGGGGATGTGACCCAGGTTCACCGGATCAGGCCAGGTGGAAGTTGCGTACAGACATGGGAGACGAGGCTGTTGGTGCAGTGGATAGCTCTCCTGCGGCCAGAGCAGGAATCCCGGGTTCGAGTCCCGGACCGTCGCAATTTTCACCTGGCTGTTGACGTTGCAAACACATTTTATTATGTTGCAGTTGCTCCTATTATTTCTTTGTAATAAGTACTTTGAACATTTTTTGTAAAGTATCAGCAGTTTGTAAAGTGATTCCTAATTTACTTTACTATTAAGACCTAAGCTTTAAGGGGTCAACATTCAATCAAATATTCATGTATTTCAGTAAGTTATTTGTAATGCTGGATTAGTATTCTATTTAGCAAAATAAGACTATTTGTCGGCGAACTCTTTTACCGCATCGATGGGACATAAATATTTGATTTAGTTGGCAGTAATTATTTTATTATTGAAATTGTACAAACATTATTATAGTCTTCTGTTCTAAACTACGAAATTAGGACAATTTATCACTTAAAAGACAATTTTCATGTAACTTCTGCAACATTCGTCAACAATTCTGCGTTATTGAACTTAAGAAAAAGTTATATTGGAACAAACTACATTATTTTCGTATTTATCCACCCAAGCCCAATTTCTTGAGGATATAGTAAATAGCAGCTGTATCTTGCATGTTTTCTACTTAGAGCCTGCCGCGCGATTTNAGCAGCTGTATCTTGCATGTTTTCTACTTAGAGCCTGCCGCGCGATTTTTTCTAAAAATCAATGAATTTGAAGTGTAAAAGGAATAAATTTCACGATAAGTCAAACTATATTGTCTAAATTACACACCAACCATTTAGTTGTCGCAAATCTTCAGTTACCTAACGAGCTTAGGATCGAGTTTTTGAGAAAATGACGTAGTTGTGTGATCTATATTTTGTTGTACTATAAATGTTCGTCCATCGGTTATGCTAGAGATCAACGTATATTGTCTTCAAAGTGCACATGGATAATAGAAGAGACCGTTGAGGTGTTCTCTGAGCGTATGATTTAAAGACGGCCACAGTGCAAGTTTCTAAGGTCTGTTTTTCGGAAACCGAAACTTTATATTGACGGTATCAGGTAAGATTACTTAGCAATAGATAAAATGGATTTGGAAAGACAGAGATATTCTTCAGCGACCTTCCTCTTGCGGACGCCGCTGCGCCGCGGCGCCGCCTTTGCGGGAGATGTCAGCGGCGGGAGCTGTCTGCGGAGCGCCGGCACTTTGCTTAAGCCAGAGCCCAAGGGAAGTACGGCTGAGTGCCTTCCTTCTCATTACCATCTCGATCGCAGCCAACGTATATGCTAGCCCTTTGTCCTCTCACGGTCCCCTCTTAGTAAGCATCTCGTCTCTTTCATCTTCTGGGAATTCTGCGCCAATTTCCCCTCGGAGTATCCAGAAGTTGCCGAGAGCGCATGCCAAATTCTCTGCAGATAGCCTTCAGTCTACGTAGAGGTATTTCTATCGTCAAGAATTGTACTTGATAAGACCAGACTTGGATATCTGTCGATATCGATCTAGGGAAAATAATATTAAGTGCTGAGACATGTCCATGTCCTTTAGAGAATATTTTTATTCAGTTCTCAGGAAATTTTCAAATTTTGAGGACTGCTCTTCCAGGTAAATTTTCCACATGTGTTTCGATATTGCCCTGACGCAGATAAGGAAAATCCCTCTGTAAACTTCATCGATCACCGGAATTCATTCTTCGACTGTGGAAGTAGCTGGAGGAAGCAGTTCTATCAAAACGCTATGGCGGATAATATGTCAGAGAAAGAAATATCTCAAATTTTGTCTCTCATGAGCGTATGCCGACACATACAGCACCAAGACAATTAAACAATAAGTATGAAGAACACTACAAAAAGAATCTCATTATGATCTATGGTACAAGAACATTTACTCTGAAACAATTGGATGCTTTTTTCATTTAGAGAAGACAAGTGGTTTTAGTCAAGTAGCTTTGCTTACGTTCGGCAACCAAGAATACATATGGTTCCAAGATTTAACAAAAGAAAACAAGTTCTACCCTTCTTCATAACTATTGTCTGACGCGTAATTTAAATACATAATCGTGAAAAAATTAGTGGTGTAAGTAGTATGATGAAAGTTTCTTTCCACAACCATTGAATTACTTAATAGATAAAACTCTAGAATATTCCCTTACCATATTATTACTTGTATGCTGATTCTTATTAATTCCAAGCAATGAATGAGAAGAGCAATTGCAGCTGTTCCTTGTGTTTCTAGACAGCTACCAAACTCCGACGCAAGATCCTAATTCCCTGTTTGTGGCCAAAGGGATCCATTGTCCGTCAACTCCGGGCTCCTTTCACAAGCGCATTGAGGGGTATTGCGTGAATCTGAATTCCGGGTCCCGCCCTAGCCGTGTCCCGTCCGCCTCTGGCTCTTTGTTCCATTCTCCACTTCCTTTCGTCACCCTACTACTCCGCATGTCTCGAGTATACTCATGGCAGTTGCATGGCACAGGGAGTCTAAAGAGTAAGCGACGATTACTTGGGTGAGAAATTTTCCCAGTGTACCATATTTCTAAAAACATCGATAGCATCATAAATTGTTTTAAGAAAATTATCTATAAGTCAATCGTGCTCAGAACAGGTATGCAGTTGCTCTTGATATACTGTAATACGTACGTGATCGTACTTAATATATTGTGTGTATGATTGCTAATGCATTTTTCAGAACAATAGATTTTATAACAAACAATTTTTTTTAGTAATATTTGGCAATTTTTAATATTGTGAACTTTTTATGTATTCATATAATTTTTAGATACGATCCAGATATATCGTAAATTATGGATGTATTAAAGAAAAATATGTTTATGATAGTTGTGAAGTAATACAATAATAACTAAAATAGTTTAATTATCTTATGTTGAATGAAAATGGGATTCGAACTCGGGACCTTGAGCTTAACGCGCTCATGCGCTTTATAACTACGCCATTCCGTTCGCCTCCCGGCCCAGTCTTCCATTTTCATTCAACTTGCGAGACCCAAAGACCTCTGAGGTGGTCTCGAAGAGACTACGCTCCTCATATGAAAATAGTACTTGGCTGATATTACCAGTTAATTTTGTACGTTTAAAGTGACAAAAATTTCTCGATGTGAAGTTATAATTTTATGAAAGTATCTTCATTGGTATTACCGTATTTTCTTGCAGTGCATTTGAGACGATACTGATATATGAAATAGGTGGAGTCAATCACGTATAGAAAAGAATGGTGGCTGAAGTGTTGACATCGCTCGCCACAAAGTCCGGATGAAGTCATTTAGTACATAATGTTTTGGCTTGTTGCACAGTGTGTTTATTTTACTACTTGAGCATTTTCGGTATGTTAATGGATAAGTGCGTGTATTGTCGATCTTCAACCTCTCCAAAAGTTCAGAAAGATCTGCTGCTGGGATTTCGTGCCAGTTTTCAGTTTTCCTTAACTTTATCTTTCATCGTGTTGTCTTCCCTTCAGATTAATGTCGTTTTCCCTTTGTCAGAAGCTCAGTACGTTATGTTCATCTACTGCTTGCAGCCTCCATAGCACGACTTTGCTGGTCCATCCCGATTTGAATGTCAGCCTGTATTTCTGCTTACATTCATCCTGTGTTCGTCTTACGCGTGTGAGACAGCTCTATTGTCTGCACCAACCAATCTAATCCGGACATCCATCCTGGAGCGGTTTTGTTCAGCAGATGCGATTTGCGAATTTTAAATCGGGTTTCTTGGTCCCCGAAGATTCATGGACAGAAAGCCCACTGCGTGGGCTGATATGTTGGACTGCATTTCAATGACCTGCTAAACCAACCCGACCTTTTGGGGTTCTCACAGCTTTCAGCACTACTGATCTGTTAGATGAAAAGGGAACGGGAAGGTACGCGGGTATCTCTTATCCAAGATCTTGCCCCAAGGATACTTCTACACTCTGTAACATTTGTATGTGTTTCATCGCCCATTCACAGTGTCGATACTTTTTCCATTAAACCATTTCCTCACACTTCCTTTATTCTCCAATTGTGTATTTGTCGTCTAATGGATTTCCAATTTACGATGAATACGAAAATCCTTTTATTGATAAATTCTGTTTATTTAATGTATACTAGCATTCAAACAATGTTAATTATCATACCGACATCAATTGTATGAATGAGAGTAATTTTTTAAGCGATATTACAATGTACTATGTGCACTTCCTAGCACGTTAGGAAAATAATTGGTAAACCGAGAAATACTTCTTCATCCCTCTCTTCATTTTTCTCATTTTTAGGAAGAGGTTCGTGTGTTGCAAATACTTTAGACAATGAAAACCTTTGGAGAAATAAATCATTACAATTGGGCAATGTTGGGGTATTTGGTTTTAACTTAAAATAGAAAGAAAGTTGTTGTCATTCGAAAAAATATGTATTTTGCCAAAGAGGGTTTCGACAACTTTGTTGGCATCTTCAGTGGCCTTCTCTACCCAGGACGGGTGTGTTGAGAATGCATTCGCTTGGCGAAATAAATAGTATTTTTTTCGGTTGACAGTAACTATCTTTCTAGATTAAATTAATCATACGTATTTTCAAAATGATGTAGAAAAAATCAATAGAAAAATGAAATGGATATGTATATTGGATAATGTATTGAATAAAATACTAGAACAGGTTACGCCTTATTTTCGCGGATCCATTTCGAGTAGACTTCAAAATAAGGTTGTAGTGTAAATTATTTCTGCATTAAATTTTCAGCATTATTTATGACCAAAATACCCCCTCTTGTGAAATTTTTGGAAATGAAACAATGTTTTTTTCAGTATTTTAATTTTCTTGTCAAAAATTTGCCGTCTGGGGAGTTGGTGTACGAGAAAGAAGTCATAAGATTTAAATTTCGACTCTTGCTTTCGAAGATATTTTTTTCTAATATTGTATTGCATCAATCCTAACATCAGTGAAACGGAAGTTCATATCGTTATTGGTCATCAATAGATGAGATGTAGATGTTGTCGCTATGGGAAGGAAACCCTTATTCTTGGACCTGGTGGGTGTCGGTAAAATTTGGCATAAACCCCAAATGCATTTTTTTCTGCAAATTCAAAAGAATTGATTAAATTGTCATTTAATTTTGCCATATACCTTTGTAATAGAAGAGTTCTCGGCGTGTCGCGTCACACCTTGACCTGCAGCTCATGATTTGGGCATCTGTTGCAGGTATGAATTGAACATAATGTAAATTGTGATGTTGCAAAATGATAAGTGCTTATGGTGTTAGAGTTACAGAAATTGAAAATAAAGCTGGTCTCGCACAAGAGTAGAATCTTGCTTATCAGACACACAATGACTTACTTAGCTACTCACCGTAGACGGAATGACACCTCGTACCTACTCTTCTGTTTTCAATGCTGCAAAGATGCCGTAGTTTTGGATTTGCAGAAGAAATATTGACACCACAGTGTATGGGGAATAAGACAAATAACATTGATGTTTGATCCAAGGAAATGGTTCCCTCGCAAGTGTTGTAAGTTGTGATAGTTTACTTCCACTGAAATAATTGAAATTTTTACAAGGCATTTATAGATATCATTTTACAAGCCTGTTATACCAATTTCATCCTTTGGAATGTTTTTCGCTGTCCGGATGCGAGCGCGTAAGTCCAGGACTCGATTCAATCACTTTTTATTTGTTATTTAGATCACTTGACCATCCGTTCCTTTCCATTACTAATGTAATATTTGAACATGAATGATAGCTTATAAGCATTCTTCCTTTTGCGTTCAATGAATTCCTTCAACTTTTAAATACGTTTAGAGTACCAAACTTCTAGTAGGACTGTGTGAGACCGCAACGATTGAATTTTCCGTGACCTCGCAGTTAATTAGCTTGTCAGTCATGTGCAATCACTCAGCGTCCCTGTCCATGTCATGAGCAATTTAAAAAATACAGCATCAAGTGGAGCAGAAAGTACTCGATCAAGTTTTAGTTCGTTGTTATTTCTGTACCCTCCGCGTCTTACAGATAATTGTTCCAACAGCTTATTTTTTGTATGTTGGAATCTGATTAGACGAGAGCACTTTCTCTAAGCTGCTTATGCTTTCCTTGTAAGCTGATTTATTGTGACTGGGGCACCTGCGTATCCCGAGCTTTCATACACACAACTTTTACGTATAAATTCGACCGCGTCTACTTTTTCATTTAGTCCATATTGTAACGTTACCATTAATGTAAAGAGTTATCAGAAAGTGTGAATTAAAAAAATCATCTGAACATGAATTTAAAGTTTCTTTTCATCGATATTTGTCGTTTACAATCATATCCACGTCCCACGCGTAGAATCGGAGGAACAAACCTCGAGCCGTCCATTGACAAACTACAATTGTGCAAATAATGAATAATGGACCGTAGAAAGGTCTTTCACTATAGTGATAAAAAGTTAAATTAATCATAATTATCATATTCTTTTATTATAATTAACGTATTGTGATAAGAATAATTTTCACTTTCATATTTCGTAATAATTTTGTATCAACAATTATAAAGAGAAATAAAACTTTACACCTTCCAAAATTTATTGGAAATAATTAAAAAAGGTGGGATTGAAGTTCGGATTGTTGCTTTTAAATCTGAATATTTATTTTATATTAAATCGTATTTATTTTTATTTGAACTGTAGAAGCGATTACATTAAAAAGGAATGGATTGAATGTCATCATTTCATTCATTCTTCGTTGGATTAAGTATTGTCATCGAGTAATTTTACTGAGTAATTTTGTTGATTGAGTAAAATATAAAAAAATTTAACACCTGATTCCATTAAGCTCATTTAAGCGTATTTCATTTGAGAGTTCATACTTATTTTCAATGTAAAAAATGTTCTTAATTCTTTTTCTATACAACTGCGGATGTTGTTCCCGCACTCCTTGGTAGAAAAATAAGTTACCAGTTCAGTAAAAAGTTTCATATTATGTGCTCTGTGATATTCCTCTTTCTTATTTCAGATTCTTCACCATTAATCTTAATTGCCAGCCTTTGGTCTGAGCTGTAAGTATTAAACTAAATATTTTATTAACGAAATCATTGAAATTGTTCATAGCGATAGAATTGTTTTTAAATTGTCTACGTACAACCATTATTTTAAGGAAATAATTTTACTTTCCAATTTTGGAAGTTGTTCGTCAGTATATTGCATCCACTGTACCATTATCGGAACTCAATACAAAGTATGATTGAATTACAAAATACATGAAATAAGACCGTAAAGTAAATGTATCTATGCTCCATTTTCTACCAATAAATTTCAATATTTCACAATACATGCATATTATTGAACACAAAAATATTTTTGATGCTTTTCCTTGAATATAAGAGGACGGATTTTGAGTAGATAATAATCTAGGAACTCTTAAGGCGTCCTCTTAAAAAGTATCATAAATTACCAATAGTATCAGTGAACTTTTTAATCAAATTTAATTTTTATGTTTTTCATCGTATCTCTCATGTCTGTATCTACCTTTACAACTTACCTTCACTCCTTCGTGGTGAATACTTGCCGTAGTAATGCCTTCTGCGGTATTAAGGTAAGGTAGGAGAGTTTCTGTGGTGAAAATGATTATATCACGAATGGAAACCAGTCACTTAAGTCGCTAAAGCCGTAACTGGGCTTAGTCAGAAAGTGAAATCGTTCCCGAGTTCATAGGCGGATAATGTAGCTATTGTGAGCATTGCTTATGATGGCGCTCTTACTTAACCAGTTTCGGGTGGTCGTACATATCATGAAGACTGTTCGAATACACTTCAGTTTATTTTTCTTAGTTCTCAAATGATTGCTGATTTTCACGTGGCTGTAATTCACTGTTCACATCAATGTTCCCGAATTTTTAGTACTTACAAGTAAATAATTTGTCGATAGTGTTCGCATTATTTTTTACTTGTGTTGAATGTGCATCAATATGCTTTTTACATTCTTCCTTAGTTCATACAGAGTGTATACAGAGTACGAAAGCAATTTAGGTCTCTTCCACACTGCTTGCCCAGAAGATAGAAATATATTTTTAATCAAGGAATGTTTCATACACATTGTAGACGTATATGAAAAATTTTTCTAGCAATTTTATACTAACTCTTTTAAACAATACCGTAAATTTAATGTTCCAATCTTTCTCTTCGATTTTCTAGAATAACCCCCATCATTACCAACATTTTTTTAAACATACTCGTACAACAAATTTCGGTCATTGTTCCATTTTCCCGGGTACCTTTTCTCCAGCTTCTTAATATCCTGGAAGAAGCGTACTCCTTGATCTTCATTACGAAGTCCCAGATTTTTCGTCCCAGAAAGAAGTAAATGTGTTAGTGTAGAGAGTGAATTATTACACTCATGTTGTAAGCGTACTTTTTGAAATTTTTCAACATAGGTTTGATAATTTTCTTGACATTTGGATATTTTTTATTCCATGGAAAGTTCACAATAACAAGTCTATAAGCAAGCCACGCGTCTTTTTCCCTATATTCGTTCTTAAATAAATTTTCTTTTCTTGAAAATAAGAAGTTCATTCTCTGGACATCTATTTATTTCTAAATGTCACTAACATGGATTATGTTCAAAACACGCTTGTTTTGTGGCAGCTCGGGACAAAGCAACAGAAACACCATACCTATAAAACACTCTTTGAAAACAAGTTTGAAGTGAAGTATCCTCCATCTGGGTCGAGAAGGCTTGTGCAGTATCCGGAAACTGTGTGCATTTCAGTCCACGCGTTAACAGTGTTCCTCACCTTAATAGTTTTCATCTCTGAAATGAAACAAAGAAATGTTGGTGGAAGCAGATTTCATTCCTTCTCTGCTCTCTTCCGCCAAGTCGTGCCCGCTTCCAAGTGATGTGGCCATTCCAAGTAGGTCGTATTTCAAGAGATTGCATCTGCAGAAAGGGAGCTCGCGTCGAAGGTCGATCGGGAGAAGCAGACGGGACTCTCCTGAGCGATACGCCACCCACTCCGCTTTCCTCTCTCGTAAATTTCCACGGGGTCCACTGGCGAAGGTCCGGCCCGGGAACGCCGGCGCTGCTTCTATCTGGCCGAACGTCAGCTTGGAAAAAGGTTTGCGCCTTCGTGGCTTCTAATTCTCGGAAAATGTCTTCGACATTGCCACGAAAATGTCCTTTTTATTTTTATTTTTTAATTGGGGTTTTTGGGCTCGTCAACGTCAAGGACATTAGAGCCCTTGGTAAATGTCTTCGACATTTCAATTAAATATTACGTATTTAGATTAGAAGATAAGTAGTCATGTTAGTGTGATCCTCTCTTTAATTCCTGCGAGTGAATATCAATTCGTGCCTTTGAGTTAAATTTTCCGGCAAAAACTTGTTTGAGAAAGATAGGTTGCTGGTCCAACCTGGCACCATGCCCTCGTTTCCTTAATGCGCTCAGTCGTAGTAACACATTACATTGGAATCTTTATGAAATTATTATAAATGAAAACGAATAAACGTTTTATTTCGGCGTATAATTTTAACCACGAATCCAGTCTAGAATGGAGGGCTCATCAGAATCTTCCTTGATCAAGAATATCGTGTGACATAACTCTATTTACTCATATAAGGATATATTAGTACAAAATGGAATTACTGTAATCTCTAATGTTGGTGTCACCTATCATCGTGTTTATATCAATATGAATAATAATGTTTTTCTCTTTGGAGATAATTTTGTCAAAGAGACAATTTCACTTTGACGAATGATGATAAAACATGAAAATTAGAAGAAGATTTTTTTTAAAATTATAAATATCTGCATTAAAATACTATTTATTATGTAATACATAATAATAAAAGCTAAACTACTTGTCCACTTCCTCTCATAGAAAGCATACACAAATTAAAACAATAACAACATAAATCTTGGAAACTATATACTGAATAAATTTAAAAACTACTGTAACTTAATTTTTTGTCCTGAATGCTTTTACGTTTGTTTTCTACAGATCAATTATTTGCAATAGTTATTATTCAGTAATCGATTCTAACGTTTTGAAAAATGTCATTGTAATTCTTCAATACAGTCGCTAATGCATTCATGTAGTTTATTCCAAGTTATAAATAAATAATAATAAATAAATAAATTTATTGTCAAAAAACAGTACAAACTGCGTATGACCACGTGGAGGAAAAAAAACTAATTTACTCTCCGGAAGCAAGCAAGGGACCATCCCATCAATTCCGATCAAGGGCCCTAAGGCAGAGGCGGATTCAAAAAATTCAGCAAAAATTCCTAGATAAGATAAAAAGTTAGCTGCGAGTTATAATACTAATAGAATGTCAATATGTTTGTAATTTTAAGCAAAAAATTACATGTAAGTTATTATCGAACTATAGATTATTCTGAGTATAGTGCTTAAAAATTGAAATAACACTAAATTCACGATTTATTGTTACAATAGACCCGCCCCTAGACAAAGCCTAGAGAACCTGTATGATAAATCCGCCTCTACCCGAAGGAAAACCGGAGAAAAACCCGGGCCAGGATGGGGCTACAGAATTGATGTACACAAACGTGCCAATGTTGAGTACACATAAAACTAAATTAATAAGAGCCATAAAACAACACAATCATGCAAGAAAATAGTTTTTTTTATTGTTATAAGTTGTTTAAAAAGTACTCCAGCAATGGCGTGATAAAGCACAAGACGAATTTAACTTTTGTAAAGGATCGTACACAGATTTCCTTTGAAACACGTGGAATTTTTAGAACCATTTTTGCATATGATCTCGTTAATCTCGTTCTTCAATATTGTGTAATGTTTACGTTTATCGTGCGTTTAACAGCTTGGTTACAAAAGATTTTTCTTACACTTACCAGTTTACTTTCTTGTACAACTTCATTGTTGGTTTTATGGGAACGGAATTAAACATGCATTTCATTATTACCTTACGTACCACTCCCTGTTTGGTAAGTAAACTGTCCTGCACATGCCGTCTTGTGCGGGATAACAAAATATATTACACCATACTGCAATATAAAATGTACATACATTACCATAAAATACACTTTGAAGTTTTTTTATTATTATTCAGAAAATCTCTTAATTTAGTGAATTGATACGTGAGGATGACGAAATTTTCTCATTTTTAATATCATTGGTTTACGTATCCGTTCCAACACAAACAGCTGTCAAAAAGACCTCCCAAAGTACTTGGATTTATGTACTCCGTTAATAGTAAAAATAATATAATTTATTTTAATGTGATTTTCTCGAAGTTTATAAAGCTGTTTCTATAGAAACCAAAGGACAGGACTGGAATCTTGTCAGTATTTATTGTTACTTTGTTAGCATTCAACCATTTTCGGATTTTAATTTTCTCAATTTTAAAGATCATGAGATTTTTCAAAGATTTGTCCTGAGAAAACGTGCCTTGTTGATTTGTAACATGGTGTAGATTAATGATACAAACTAAAAGCAGAGCGCATAATGAAATCGTCTAGTGTACATATATTGATTTTTTCTTCAAAACCTAAACACATTCGCTTATTGTAGTTCTTTTCTAGCTACCTTAGAGATAATTCATAATTAAATTATTCATTGTGCCTCCGTTACCATCGCTGTCCAACTAACACAAGAGGTACTATAATAAAGTTTCGAATACCTGGACTGGGACTATGAAAATCATAGAAATAGTGTGTTTGCAAGAACATTAGTCGATTAATTTTCTCTGAAACCGAATTGATTACGTTGATCTAGTTATGATATAATTTGACTATTAATATTCTTTTCAATTACATAGAATAAATTAGAAATAAGTATATTAATATATAATTGTGAATGTCAGTTTTTTCCGTTTAAGAAATCTGAGCCGTTACTGCTGTTTTTAAAGAAGTAGGTCAGATGCCATCAATGTCTCTCATTAATTTTTAGAGTACTTTGGCAGTTGCGTCATCGATACTTGGCGATTTTTTGTTTCCTAACAATTCAATATTCAGCAATTATATTTTCGAACTCCTTTTGATAATTAAACGTTAGTTTTCTTTACGTTAGTTTTTTTCTTATACGGTCTCGTCACTTTTTATGCTTCCAGTGTATGATACATTACACTAATTATTGACATGCTTTCTGTTCATGTTCCATTCCAGGACTACTTAATTTTTACTTAATAACAAGATTATTGTGGGATTTTTATCGTGCAAAATTCATTAAAATCTTTAACGAATGACGTATCTTCTTTCAGACTTGATCAAATCAAACAATTATTAGTACAAAATAAAAGTATTTTAATTAAAAATAAATTCAACCTTTGTGAAATGAAGTCCGTAAAATACCAGTGTATGATGGATAGCAATAATCTAGATCGTCTCAACTCTAGGGAGCAGTTTTGCCGTTCGATGCATGTGAAATAGATTTGATTTGAATATGTGTTAAAAATGCACTATAACAGTTTTTTCTTTGTGGTTTAGGCGATTATCGAAATAGACAAAATTTCAAGTCGCCAGGACATCGAGAAGTTTGTGAAAATCCAATTAAAGTGACACAAATTTACAGCACCCATGGAAATGCATAGAAAAATTTATTTTTATTGAGAGGGATTAAGTGAATATACCTTTGAAGACTTGAATATTAAAAAAATGATTGACCTCTCATGAATTATACAAGACGCATTTTTATACATTCTGTTATTACAAACTTGTTTGTCCGGGACAAACCGCGTCTCAGTTGACAGAGCTACCAAACATCGGCCATCTTAATGTACCCTTCTTCAGAGTAATATCAAGAGTCGTACTGGCTTAAATCGCTGTCGTACTCTGCAGAGTAAAATTCCTTTTTCGTTTCACGGACTTTTCTTTCCTCATTACGTCCGTTAAGAAGTTTGGTTTAATGGGGTAAAACAAAATCACATACCTCTCATTATCCAAAAAAAAAAAAAAGAACTGATTCCTAAAATGATGCGCACATCCGTGACATTTCTTATAAGTATACCATTTACATGCATTTAGTTCTATATATTATGATGATTTACATATAAACTTTCCTTCTACTATGAAGGCTGGGAGATTATTGTGTTCAAAGTTATATTTTTTAAACCAATGCACCAATTTCATCATAAAAGCCTGAAATATTTATTGATTATTTTTTTTTACTCTGAAGGAAAGTTAAACCTCCAATTGCTGTCATAATTCTTTATATAACAAATTGTTGGTGTTAAAGCAGATATGTTAAGAGTGTCATTCAAATTCTCTAATAGTATTCGTGCTTATCAGGCATAAAAGCTTTTCAATTTGTTGCAATAAATTGTTATTATTTATACTAGGAGAATTACTCGGCGTTGCCTGGTATTTGAAAATGAATCTAAAACAATCATTAATCGACACTCAATATTTAAAGGCAATTCACAAACAAAACATAAAAATAAATAATATCCTTTTGTATTGTGAAACAAACATACAAAAAATACATTAACATTCAAAGTAAAATTGCTACTGAGAATTTATATATTTTACTCTACAATGGATAATAAAACACTTGTCAAAAGGTCTGGATTTTTTAAAATTAAATTTAAATTTCGTATTATTAAATTAAATACCACTAATAATGCATAGTTGGCAGCATATTGATTGGTATGATGAATAATTTGAAAATATTGTGGAATAGTATCACTAATCTTTATTACTAATATAAATTAAAGCGAAAGGTTCTTCGCTGCCGTAGTCAACATATTCAGGCTAAGAATACAAAACGAAAAAAAAATGGTAGTAATAATAAAAATAAAAAAATAATTCATAATATCAATAATAATTGAAGCGAAAATGGAAATACACAGACACATTTTTGCATTTAAATATTTCTGTGTATTTTCATTTTTGCCTTAATTATTCTAGATATTATGATTTTTTCATATTTTTATTATTAGTAGTACCAATTTTATTTTGTTTTGTATTCTTAACCTGATGATGCTGACTAAGTCGGTAAAAATGTTTTCACTTTAATTTATATTAATAATAAAGATTGGTGATACTATACCACAATATTATCAATTTATTCAAATACCGCTCAGAAAACGTAGAAAATACACACAGTTCTCAGTATTGTATGCTAATGTACGTAATTACGAAATATTTGAAAACCTGGCAGAAGAAACATACACATTCCTCAGAAATAAACAAAGCTGATTGTTAACACCTCTGAATTCTTTTCTTTTCATTTCACTTTTAGGTTGTGTACTTGAAGACAATGTTCTTCACAGCCTTTATATAATTTTACTTCTATATTTCAGTCACGTAAATTATACGTTCAGTGGATTGTCCGCCTCACGTTACACGATTGAACTCTGGCGGACGTATCAATAAGCTTCATAGTCAACAGTCATGCGAGTGAAGATTCATGCCTACTGATTAGTTGCCAATTTTAAGTGTTTTTATGCTCTTGTAATTCATCAATATAAATCGTACTTTGCATTTCAATTGCAATAACCCTTAAGAAGTGTCCTTTGAAATTTCAAATGATTTCGTCAATTCCTTTTTCCGTTTTCCATACAAAAGGCATTCCAAATATTTCACTTTTATTAGCGTAGATTATGAAGCTGTTGTGCATGAAATTATAATGAACAGCTAATCGTTTAATTAAATTAAAGATATTGTAATCACTGAAAGAAATATGACTGTGCTTCTAATCACAACTTTGTATTATGTTTCCTCTCATTTCATCTTTGTGTTTCTCTTGCTTTTCCTGCTTTTTTAGTACACTTAACCTTTTCCTGCATTTTAGCACACTTTCAGTCATTCTCTGGTAACACTTGTTTGTCTGATATAACTCTTTATGCACGTTTTCTGCTTAACTTGTAATTTTACATTTATCGTTCGTATCCACGCTTCAATAATACCGTCATGCTGTAAAGATCAAATTGTCACGACGCAGAAAATCTTTTGTACGAATGTGTTCGGGGGTTGACTTCAGTACTATCATGGATGAACACACTACCGCACACGGCGGTGATAGCCCACGAACCCATAATCTAGTTTTTGCCGCAGTGATTTCGAGCTTCAGTAAATCTGCGCTTCGGTAACTCTGAATACATGCAATCTCTCTGCTTTGTTCTGCACAGGTTAACACAATACCGTAAATAATAGGTCAGATCTGGATTCCGCCTGTTGAATACGTGCTGGAAAACTCTTGTGGCATCTAATTATTAATCTTTGAATATTTAGTGAATGGAAAAAAATATTTAAAAATAATTTTTGGCACTGGAAATAAGATTTTACTTTATATTGTCAGACATTATTTCGTTGTATGTGATGTTTGACCATGACGTGAATTTGGAACCGTTCATATTTTTGATTCATAATTTTCTGCGTGAGCATTATGATCACCAAACAATACCGGGCGAGACTAAGAAATTTTCAGTTAAAAGAATTCTTTGGTGCGATTAATATTTCTCGGGGGAAAGTATTTAAAAACTGATCGAGATCATAATGATTTTAGGAACGTTACATTAAAGAACGACGTATCTAAGTGTGTGGGATATGAATTTTAGACATTTTTCATTTCGTGTCAGTAAATACTAACCACATTCGTAGAACATGAATGTGGAAGTTTTCGTCGGCCTTCTCGTTCTTCTGCCGAAACACCTGTTGGCCTAAGCGGAAGTTGGTGATCTACGCCTAGGAGTCGATAGCAATACGTGCACGTAGCGCGGCGATTGGTCGCAAACAGCGAGACCCCACCCGAGAGCTTTATTGCTTCCCTCCGGCTTCAGAAGCCAGCACGAGCATAGAAGTATATTGTTTCCAAGAAGAAGGTGTCGAGTGTGTGTTCTTCCACGTTACATTCTGCCGCAAAAAGACGAATCCATTTTGCTCTTCATGATCTGCTGCCCGTTGTTGGCTTTGCACTGTCAGTCCTTTTGCTCTTTCTAACTGCGTTCATTTAGGTTTACTGCCCCGCATTTGTCTTGCCGTACGCTTTCAGAAGTCCAATGATCATTTGAAGGTATCTTTGGACGTAACAGGAACTTATCTCGTATCATCCAGTTGAGTCCATCCGCGGTCTGTTAATCTTCACCCCTTCATTGGGTACCACACCCTACGTCTTGGTTCCGCCACCTCGCAGTCCTTGCGTGTGGGTTTGCCGGTCGGCGGTGGACCGCGGTGCGTCCGAGACAGCGGCGCGGCGGGCGCCCGAGCCCCTCCGTCGCGCTGAGTTATGGTGCTCCCCGACGCAGCGTCGGAGGGAGTGGGATGGGGCGGGTGGCGTCTCCTCGTGCTGCAGGAGACGGATGGACGGCGTGACCTGCCGCTCTCGTCCCCAACCAGCCTCCACGCCCGCGTGTCCCGGCGCCCAATGGGAGAGGCAGGCGTGACCTCCCGTACGGCCGCTCGTGCGGACGTGGTCTGGCCGGGGTCTGGCCGGGGTCTGTCGACCGCTGCACGATCGTAAATTGCGGTCAAGCTGCGGATAAGCAGTGGTCCTAACGAGCCTCAGTTTTTGCTTCGGAGCACTTGTTAATAATGCGCTGTGGTTTCTACTCAGTGTTGCGCGTACGACGATATGTCCAGCGAATGAACACTTAGCTCTTACGCTGACAAAATGTTGGTTGGAAAAATTGTTTGCCTCATTGCCCAAACTTGCATGTAATTTTTCTCTGTTGCTTAATATTGGAAATTTTTTTATTATAGGTACATTTTCCTAAATTATCTTTTTCTTGACTTTTGAAATTGGACACGGGAATGAGACAAATTTGTAAATTTCACATACCGATCAATTTTTCGAGCTCATGGTTGAATTAATACAGTACACTACATACCATTAATATTTCTCACTACATTGAATCTGACTGCACTTAAACCTATAATATCGTTTAAACGAGGTGAGACATTTTACTCCCAACCTTCTAATTCAACTGCTTACAGTCAAACCATTGCACGTTCAAGTAATCACTAAATTGCATGAATAGTTTTCCATGGTTGCGCTGGTTTTACGCTGGTTCAAAAGAAATTTGTGAGAAGTTCCGGATTTAATTTTCTAGCAATTCTGAGCTTTCTTCGATTCCACATTTTTACTGTAGTTACATTCATTCTACTTCATTCATAGAAAATACGCACATAACGAAAATTTAATACACGAATTACAGATGTGGGACATGACGTTTTTCGGGAATTCTGTTCATCTTTTTAAAACACTTTTGAAATAATCATGAAAAGAAATTATCAACTGTAATAATAATACTAATCATCATAATAATAATGTTAACAATAGTAATAATAATTTATACCCTACCCGATGTTATGGAGATTAAAAGAAAGTTAACTGAAAATACATTATCTGTTCATGGTAAATAATTGCTCGAGTAGCATTGTAGGTTAATCATAAACCCTTGCTCTGCTTCGTTTTTCATTCGCTTGAAGTATCGGAGTACCCATAATTAACACCATCAAAATTATTGGTCAATGTATACATTTCATCCGTTCATTATACAATGAAACCATATAAGAAGGTTTTTCATTAGAATCGCAAATACTTTATTTCCTAAAAGTTAAAAAAATATATTTGATTAAAAACTTAATGTGTGTATGATTCTTTTGTTTTTGACACACATTGAGGGACAAAATAGTTATTGTTTTATGACCAGAACTCTGTTCGATGTGCACTTTAAATAATAAGTGTTCGGAAATAAACGCTTAAAACTCCAAAATATGCACATTAAAATTTAAGTTACGTATTTCTATCTACTTATTACTAAGAAAGTACAAAGATGAATAGGAATAGTTGAGTATTACCACTGAGATTGTTCATACAGTGTAAGACATATTTAAATAATAAACATGTAATTTATGATTGATTACAGGAAGCTAGCAAAAAAATAAAATAATCTTGAAAAATATGCATTTATATGTACTACTAAAATAAATTCAAATTGTCCTACGAGGTTGAGAAGGATAAAATCGATTCATTTGCAAAATCCAAACCCTTGTTATAACAAATGTTTATTGTATTTAGAAGTAATGGGGTCATCAGAGTCACGTTTTTAGTGTGACAATTAATCTATTTTAATTTTTTTAACGTTACTTTTCTGAGTATTCTCCTATATATTGAATTGTTCATTTATTTTATCTGTATTTAAAGCTGCACACACAAGTCTCCGATATCGAAAACTTTTCTGTCCATCGTAATGTCCGCCAAATAAAGTTATTTTCTATTATATTACTCATTATATTATACATTTACTAATAAAGTTAGAGTTTTAAAAACGTACTTTTATTTGAAAAGAAGGACTATATATTATTTATTAACAAAGAAAGCAGAAAAAAAATTTGTTCGTTCTAATTTTTAATAAGGACCTATAGCTATCCTTCTATTTTTATAATTTATTCACTGGTACGATTATTAACGATTGGAAAGATATTTATTTTATTACTATCTTTAATAAAGTTCAAAAATATATTGTGAATAAATAGATGTAATAATTTAGTAAGAAATGTGCAAACGTGTACTAAATGTCATCGACTGATTTAGTTCAAGAGGAGATTGGAAATGCAACAAAAAAGAGGAATTCATTTTATAAATCGTAACTCATGCCATTTTAAATAAAACTGAAAAATTGATGAGATGCGCTTTTAATTAGTCTAGTGACAGGAATGTTATACGTTGTTCGCGTTATGCGTTAATATGGTAAGTTGTCTGAAAACATGTCTGTGAAAGTTGGTCTGTGAAGCGTTTATCGGAAGTAGCATAATCTTCTGCAGTAAATATTTTGGTAGATTATCATTGGGAAGAGAATATCCTTCTATGTGAAGAAATATTCATCTTCTTACACCAAGAACACAATGTTATTTGCCAAAAAGAGAGCGAACGAATATGCCGATGAACTCGCTGAAAGATAAATTTACAGTGCTTTCTTTCCGACTTTAATTTGGACAGATGAATCCCAAAAACTCTACTCTTTTCGAGATCTGGTCTTTACGCAAACTCTTTTCCTTCACGGATTCTCGTCCTGTCGCCCTTCCACCGGCGGCGCGACACCGCGGTAGGCTGGATGGAGTGGCGGCACCCATCCTTTCTGTTCGCACCGATCTTTCCTCATCTTATCCCACCCGCTCCTTTTCTCCTGAGTCAGAGTGTATCCTCCTCACATCTACCCTTTCCCTAGTCAGATTTCATTCCCTTACATTCTGTATCTCCCTCCCTCGTTATTACCGTGTCCGCCATTTCTTGGAGGAGCTTCTTTCATCGTCCAGCGCTCTCCTTCGCGGTATCTACTGTGGCATTCATCCACCCGTTCCTTGCTCTTCTTATCCTGCACCTCCCCTCTTCCAGGAGCTGTGTTGCTTCCGAGCGCTGAGTCACTCACCGTGCTCCTTCCCAGCGCGTTTGCGGACTCGCTCATCTCGCGTGTGTTTTTTTCATGGGGTTATTTTGAAACGAGTTCCTTTTCCCGCGTCTGGATGGCTGTCCTCTGCCTCTCTCTCTCTCTCTCTCTCTCTCTCTCTTCTCCTCAGTGAAGACGGGTCTCCGTCCACGCGTTCCCCTAGTCTCCGATGCACCGACTACGTCGTCGCTCTGGAGTTTAATCATCCGCAGAGCTCCTTCAAGCGTATGCAGGGTCCCCCGGCGGGAACGCAAACCCTCCGTGCACCCGTGTTCCCTCAGACGCTACCCCACGCTGCGCCTGCTACTCGGCGACGTATTAAGTCACGGAGCTTTTCGTCAAACAGGCTTTGCGTTGCTCTGATTCCATGTTACATCACTTTTGATTTCTGGAAGTTGAATCGAACAGTGTTTACGGACGCGAAGATTCAATTATTTAACAAACGCACGTTTTACAATATTCTGTGTGGATAGTAAATTCTTTTTATTTCGTTCATTCTGTTAAACAGTCATATTTTTGGTCTTATGGATTTTAATGTTTAATCTTTGGAAATGTTTTCAAAATAACTTTGTTATATATTCTAAGTCACCAAATAGTTGTAATTCACCACTTCGTATTTCTTTACTCGGCATGTACGAGTAATGGCCGAATTTACTCGACTAGTTTATGCGGGGTTGCGATCCTCCATTCTATTTTACATTCACTATTTAATATCTTTTATGTTTATTCTTTTAAATAATAAAGCATTGTTTGAGAAATATTGGGAATGTTAGTCTTTCATAAAGTACAACATTATGATATTTGAATACACTTACTATCTGTATTTTGCAATTACCTAATCTAATTATTGACCCTCTCCATTTCCTATTTAAGCCATCCAAACCACAGTGAAATATTACTGGCAAAATTGTTAATTCAAAATCTTCACAATGCAATGAGCACTAGTTCAAAGCGTTCTGAAATCACGTCTCCAACTTAATCTCTCTGTATTGTTGCTCTAACAAGACCAAATAATGAGCATAAGTTAGTTAGCTAAATCTCGCTTCCTGTCTCTAAATTTCTAGTAAAGTATCCATTGTATTCCAAAAGATAGGTCCACTTGAAGACCCTTGCGGGCACTCAATATATATTTCTCTGTCCATATTCCTATTACCGATACGCTAAAGGACTGCTCAACCTTCGATATATAACACATATATAATATTCTATAAATGAGACACTTTTTAACTTCCTAGCGTTTCAAGAAGTATTTTCCAATGACAACCATCATATGCAACCTGTGGGTCTGAAAACAGTGATAATAAAGATTGTATGTAAATTTTTGATCCACTTGTATCAATGCCTGTAAGGCATTTTACATTGATTTCCGTATTGTAAAACCGTTCTACTACTTCTGTAAACCTTGGTATATACCTTCACATATAGTAACTTATATTCACATGTTCATTTGCTAACCTATATTTTCCAGATCTTTCCTTATGTACTGGGTAAGCTTATTTGCTTATATGATTTAGTATGTGTTGGGTTTCTGCGTTGCTCCTTCAAGAATTATTTAACTTCTATCTTTCATTGTTTCGGAAAATACTATTTTCTCATACACGTATTACTTATCTCTAATAGTTTCTCACGCACGTATCATAAACTACGTTTCTCCATGTCTTGGCTCATGAAAATAATAAGGACTTTCCTTTTGTGATAATTTTCCAATTGTACTTTCAAGATAATCTTCGTTCTTTACTTGTTTCTCCTCACATGTTCCGTCCATTCGTTCTGTATTAACCAATTTCTGTGTTACCCTACAGAATGCCTTCATTTACATACTTACACTCTCCATTCAATGATAGTATTTTCTCACCAGTTGTAATACTCTGCCGTTTATTCTTTTTTCGTACTTTATTGGCTCTTATTATATAGATTATTCTGTGACATCTAGTTCTGAAAACATTCAATACAAGTTATTCCCATTTGAATATTTTCAACTTCAACTGTCTCGTATCCTTTTCTGTAATTTGCTAATATATATATATATATATATATATATATATATATATATATATANTATTAGTATAAAAAATGCAGGCAGCTCCAAACCTGAAAGGATTCGTCAAAATAATTTGTAATATTCATAAAATTTTAATAAATGACAAAGTATTGGCTCATGTCTATTTTTAGTTAAACTTTTGCTTTAGAATTAATGCATTTTCTGCTCCAAAATCAGCTGGCTGGATTGATCCTCGAGTTTGAATTTAGTTCAGGGGAAGATGACTTTCAATTATACGTTTGCTAAGAAGCTTCCGTAAGATGTTCTCCGAGCGTTCTCTAATGTGTACGATCCTTAAACGAAGTTTTCAGGCGTTTCCCATAAACTTGAAACATCCAAATATATTCCGCTGAAATAATTTGGATGCGAAATCCCTCTTCCCGACTCAAAATCTTTGAAGTGTGAAGTGACACCTCACTCTCCTCGTTGGGGTACGAGTGATCGTCTCGCGAAGATGGCGTGAAGGCGACGCTGCCTCTGGAAGTTTCTTGAGCTGGAACGCCGCGAAGAGAAAGAAAACGTTCTAATCGAAGAGCGAAATATGGAAGCAAGCATCATCGAAGACGATGGAACGCGACACAGTAATCGTTATTGTGGAAGCTGATTGTCCGCGCGTGAATGGCCACGGTCGTGGGCGACAGCTAGGTCCAACGACGTTGCGTCTCCCAGTCCCTCCTCGCTTCGCATTTTCTTTGCTTCCCTTTATTTTCGGCGTCATAGTGCTACTTACCCACGGACGCCGACAATGGCGAATTCTCGAGGGAAGTGCTGAAGCCGTAGTGCCGAAACGAGAGGGTGAGTTTCGTCGTAATCACGGTTCGGAAGAATAGTTCTCCGCTGAAGTATTGGAAGTATGGGGAGAAGTAAATGATGAAGTTATGAGAAAATACTCCCTTCGAAGTTCAGAAGAAACGCCTTACATTTTCGTCATCGAAGAATAAAAGGTTTTTTAAATACTTAAATACAATCTACTTAATTGACATTTGGTCTCTACTGATTTTTAATGTTCTTAAATATTAATATTGGATTCAGAAACGTAATCTCTTGTATAATTTCCCCGAAAAATTGATTTTTACAAAAACTCATTTTCATCAGGGAACTATGAAACGGAAACTCCCGTTAAATCTGCCAGCCAAAACAGGTCATGATTCAATTGTTTTCTGTAAATTGCGTTTATGTGGAAGTAAACGCAAATCCAGTATGTGAGAGGGCAATATGAATGACAGCTATTAAAAGTAAAGATAGGTTAACAAAGTACATCATTTAAGCGCCGGACGCTAGTTAACTTAGTGCTGAAGACTAATGTAGAATGTATGCCTTCTGGGGGTGACATCCGTTATATCAGTAAGTAGGTTAGGACCAATTTTAAATCCTATAAAATCAGTAAGGGCTTCAATTATATATTTATATTGAAGTATCAGAATAAATAGATGCATTAAAAATAAAGTCCCGATGCCAGAAAAGAAGCCCATGTCGTCCGTCGGATGTGCATACTGTACGGTACTTGTTTAAAATTAACTAGAATATTATTTTAAAATATGTCTAAAACATTATTTTTAACATAAAACTATGACATTGGACGAAGTAGATCAAATAGCGACAATAATATAGGTTTTATAACAGTAAAATAATTTGTTTTAAACTAGCCAAGAAAAAATATTGGGAGAAATGATGAGAACGCAGAAGTCAAATAATAATTCCAACTGATGTCTCAGATTTTTAATTTCGCTTTGAGGTTTGTTTAAACAAATTTAAATGGTGAAAAATGCGTTACGTATATACTCGAGTAATATTCCTATTGTGGTTTAGGTTCACGTTGCGATAATGCGACATACTCCTCGGTTACGGTAATGTTGCTGTGATTAGTCTAGGTAACTCGTGTTGATAATATAATTGCTTTGGCGGCCAAAACATAGCGTGGGTGTATACAACAAGGCTACAGCATATTATGGTATATATGGTTGGATAAATCGATATTATGATATATTTTTCTACTGTAAAAAAAAATTTCTAGTACCTCCAAGCGAAATGGTTGTCAAGCGTGGTTTTGCATACTATTTATGGTATTTGGAGCGTTCTTTGGAAATTACATCTGGTGTTTCGAAAACTCACCATATTGTAATTATTTGGCACATAAAATTATTTCAACAGAACATATTAAATTTAGATGCATGTTTACCTAAAGAAAACACCATTAGTTGCAACATACAACAAGTAATCTGTATGGTATTTTCCACAATTTTTCATAATCAATTATGCCGTTTGACCGTTTTTGTATCTCCTGTAAAAACATTTTTTGATACCAAGAGCGTTTTCCCTTTATTTCTTGATCAAGGATTAAAGAAAGTTGTGAGAGAAACCATAGTAGCGAAAAAAATCCATATAAATAGCCTCAACAAATTCAATACTTACCGGCAAAGGTATATTGCAATGCATGAAACTAAGACATATTGCCATAAAAGTAATAACATGCAAATTTGTTAGAACATGCGTTTTACTAATATTAACTAAAATATTGGCATGAAATCCATACATATTTCAGAAAGACATTTCCACTATTCATTAAAAAATTCTAAGCAGTCAAATGAAATCTATGTGCTCTCACTCTGAACACGCAATTGGCATAACCGTAATTGGCAAACGCTCTCATTACCCGCATTCTCGTGTTGCTTTCAGTAATAGAGAATGCAGTTATCGGTGATGACTGTCAACTACGCTGCGACTCTTTTTCGGTCGTTATTGAATTCTCAAGGAGTCTCTGGGTTATTAAACTCTCATCGTCACGGTATATTTTTGATATTATATCGTGTATATTTATTTGTGCTTATTTTTCCATCAAGGTTATAACAATGTTGGGAAAAAAAAGAAACGACGCACACAACATGTACACCACCCTATTCTGTGTTTAAAGAAATTTGTTTTTTTAGCAGGGGGACGTGTCGGAACTGAATAAATATCAACATATTTGAATTGTGAAATATTTTCCGACAGTACAATGTAGCAGCAATGGTATAATAATTCAGTTATGTTTTTTTTTGGTCTATGAAGCTCACGAAACACAGTGAAAATTGAATCTCTGGCTTTGAAATTTCCATACAAAAAACTTTCATTGAACTAATATTGAGACGGAATATGTTGTATTTTTACTATATGTTTTTAAATTCTAGATCGAATTTACTAATAAATTGTAGAAGATTTTATTTTCATAGTTAATGTGTGTTTGAGTTTCTATTTCTGGCACATTGTGTAGTTTAGATATTTACCTACTATTTATCGCTAGTGTAATGTACGACATTTTTTGGTATATCGGCATAGGCGTGCACAGGGAGCAATGTTTGGTATGGCAGACGTTTTCAGGGGGCGCCAAAAATAGAGGTGTGAAGAAAAATGTAAACAAAAGAATAAGATTAATCTTTATTTTATTCAAAAGTAAATATGCAATTATTATGAACATTACATACATTTTTATTATTTAATCTAAAATAAATTTCGTTTTATTACACATAAGCTTTGGTGCACTTCGACATACGTAAAATATACCTGTGCGTTTTCAGGAGTGAACAAACTTCGCGCCCTAGAACTAAAATTAAGGTTTATTTCACGTAGAACTGCAGGGGACGGAATTGGCTTTTTCGCATGTAGGACAAAGACGTTTTTGCTTTTAAAAAAAATGGAAATCACGAGAAGAAAAAACTCAGAGGCGAACTAACTCAGGCACGCGTTCGGGCCGTAGCATTCGTTTGGTTTGACAACCGCCATACCAGTGTGCACGCCTATGTATATTAGATATTTTATTTACGCTAAGAAAGAAATGAATGGGTGTTTACATACAAAAATATTGAAATGCAATTTGGACCAACTAATTGCATTTCCGGCGTACTTAATCGATTGGAAATACAACCAGTTTCACATCATAATGAAACCATTGTTACCTCAACTGAAATGAGAAGTACGTGAGTTGCTAGAGAATCTTGTTGCCGAGTAAAGATTAAAAGGTGAAAACTTTTATTTCGTTCTAATTTTAAATAAGGCAAATATGATAATACCAAACCGAAAAAGTTATTAAGAAATAAGTTAAGTGTTTAAAAAAGTTATCTTTCTCCAGAGGACAAAAACATTGAGTATTCTATTTCGTCTTCTGTTTAGCAGTCTTGTCAAGTGAGAAACATGTGAAATATCCTTCGCGGTACATGCTGCTAGAAATGTAAACCTCGTGGCTTAGGAACAATATCACTTCAAAAATGAGGACCTAAAAAATAAAAATAGGGGTGCAAGTGACTATAACTCAAATATTTTAAACCAACATCAACAATTGAATCTGTGATTGCTTAAAGAGACCTGAGTCAGAGTTTACAATAATCGGGAAAATGAAAAACAACAATTCTACAATCCGTAATTTTTAACCAAACTTTGAAAAACAAATATCTGTGCTTTAAGTATTTGTTGAATGATCATAAATAAGTATGAGTGTCTACATCTACGGATTAAAAAGAACCGAACTTTAGAATGCAAATTTTGTCTCATGTCCCTTTTGGTAATTACAGAATCAAATCTAATGTTTTTGAAACTGTTCTCGAAAGTCATTTCTTGTACTTTAAACTATATGCCCCGTTTATAAAAGTGATCATCCTGTCATTGGAATCCAGCCGCTAAAGCAGCGCTCCAATGGGACTCAATCACGCATCCTATGTGGCCCAGCCTGGCAGTTCGTACCATTCGGGGCGATTGCAGGTGTCCGTCACCTCGTTACATTTGCATGTTATTTAAATATATTTCCATGAGTGCGGGTGCGTCGTATCGGCGCTTGCTCCGTTACATAAATGCGGAAACGCCGCCACTGCCGACCTACGACGATTGCGTTCCACGCGTCCGTGCGCATTGCGTTCGGGCGAAGCGAGGGAGTCGATTGGCGGGAGTGCTATCGCCGTTGGAACGGGAGCTAGGAAATGTTGATGTTGCATTCAAAACTGCGTTGTACTCAATTAAAGAGAAATGAATTAACAAACAGAGAGATGAATAGTATTTCGAATGTAATGTTTTAGAATAAATAAATACTAGACCAAGTCTATACTGCATTTGTAAAATGAAGATTTACAATAATATAAAAATTTATGTAAAATAGACCTAAAATATGTCTCATTTAACATGTATTCCAGTTCAAATCCATTGCTTGTTTCACTTTTTTATGAGTGCAAGTTCGAATA
Source organism: Laupala kohalensis (assembly GCA_002313205.1). NCBI lineage: Eukaryota > Metazoa > Arthropoda > Insecta > Orthoptera > Trigonidiidae > Laupala > Laupala kohalensis. The sequence goes on from NNCF01128605.1 coordinate 63,970, forward strand.
TTTTAACTTCACTTCAAAAACATTAATACTTACATATTTTTAATTACGTTTTATCTTTGCTCAGAATGAATGACCTTTGTACCAGTCACATACGTTCAGGGAAAACAATTAATCCCTCAATTCCTTCGGTGGTTTACCGTCGCGTGTGTACATACAGCGTGCGTCCGCGTCCGGCGCTGAGATGTGACAGCAGCGCTCTGTGAATTGCTTCGGACGCTTGCCGACTGCAACGCTGCAGCGCCATGTGGCGTGCTTGCGAAGCGCGGCAAACGGCCCTGTGGGATATAAAGACCATGGTTTTTGCCCATTTCGTGGCGGAAATAGCTGAATAGAATTGTCCCACAAGCCTTTTATTTCGCGCGCAGCCTGGCAACGGTGCCTTGGTGGGCCATGGGTCGCGCGCCGTAAATCTCCCGGCGCACGCGCTTTTGCCGAGAGCTCTCCGCAGGGAGGAGGGGTGTGGAAGGCAGTCAGGTGGGGAGAATAGGGGTCACAGAGAGAGATGTAGGTGAAATTTGAGTAAAGAAAGGAGTTAGTTTGAATGAAAAAGGGTCGTAGCGTGTACCTTGAATGGGGAGTCATGGATGTAGTATATATTGTATGAACGAGAAGGAATGCATGTAGGCGTATGCACGTAGTTAGGAGAGGGTTGGAAGACAAATGGAGGTAGATGCCGGAGGACGGTTGTGAAAGATTAGTTCTAATATGTATGAAAAGGGGGGTAACGCTTGCGGGAAGGCACTTAGATGTAAGAAAAGAAGATATATTGTGGCACAAGTGATGTAGCGTTAAGTTTGTGGAGTACGAGAGGATTTTGGAAGAAGGAGAGATTAAAAGGATGTGAACATTAAGGGAAATAAGCCTGTCCAGTATACTGCAAATGTAAAAAGTAAATGTAGAGTGGATAATGTAAATGTGAGAATGGAGAATTAGAACAGCGGAAAAAAGAAAAAGGAATACATACGCTGAGAATGTCTCTCACAAAATTGTAAAACGAAAAGAAATCATTAAAACATTTTACCTTCCGGGTCTTGAACCTGCTCGTAATGATAATGTTTTGTCTGAGAAAATGAATGTAGCACATGAACGTTGTAATCCGTGATCAGAAAATAAGCTCTTAAATGTAGTTGTGTTCGCAGGGCAAACGTCACCAAATTTCAAAAGTGGTGTGGTCCGAGATACCGCAACGAATGTGTGTGGGGGAGGGGCGGCAGCCAGCGCTGGACGTGTCGGCGTCGATCAAAGAACCAATTAGGACGTTGCCGCTCTTCATGATGTATTATTGGCAAGACAGCTTTAGAGCTCCACGACTTCATTAGTTCTCGCGAACTCACCCGCTCTGCCGCTGTGCGTGTACGCGCTCCCCTATTTTAATATCCCATCATAAATCCCCGCCCATGTTCGTTCGCCGACGTGACTGTGTGCCGGGAAACCATTGCCTTTTGCCGCAGCCGCGGTTTCGGATTCTGCGTCGATCTCCCTCATCGTGTCCTGACTCGTGTTCTGTGCGACTCCTCCGCGCCCCCCTCGCCGTCTTTTAATTTGTCCCGCATTCTTCGCAATATGCAAAATCCCCATCATTTGCAGTTGCTACGTGTTTTCATTTTCATGCCTTTATTAAACCACGCACGCATGCCTCCAGAGAGAGAGGGGGGAGATGCTGGAGTTCGGAAGCGGTAAGACCGAGGAGAACGGTGTCGAGTGGAGTGAGGAGGAAAGGGTGGACGTGAGAATGCGGTGAGGTGCCCGCAAACACACGCGCTGTTCTTAACCGACACGATGAATTTTCAATTTACTTTGTTCCCTCGGTGTCGTGCTGGCTGCCTCAAATCGTCTCTGCGAAATAATGAAGTTGTTTATTTTTACTTTGTGTGTTGAACATGGTGTTTATAATTATTTCTGTTTGTATGAATGAGGTATGCCGCGGTTGGTAATTTCTTGGGACATGAATATTTTTTGTTTACTCATAATATGATGTATAATACGGAACATTTTATATAATAATTAATGTAATAGATATTTTAAAATATATATTTATATACGATGTATTTTCTTGTTTGTCAGTGCAGTTATTTCAAAATTTTAAGGAGTAGAAAAGCTCAAATAAATTTCTATTTTAACTCACGTAGTTCCGATAATGAAGCAAGATTTACGATCACACAATCAAAGCTTCTGATTAAAAATGAACGATTTTAATCGCAACATCTATTTGTGCTAAATTTTAATGTTAACTCTACCAACTATTAATAAAATAATACACCTCTGCTCAGCGTGAACTTAACACGTAAATGAAGAGAGAGTGGCAGAAAAACTAAATGAGTGGTTCATGTGAAGTCTACAATGAAGGGCCTTCCTTCAAACAGAACTTAATGTGAAAGCTTTTGAATTGAAAATAAAAGAAGGGAGAACAAACAAAACTTTAAATATACCATATTCTCAGATATAGACGACTTCGGGACAGAATGAATTTTTTAACTCTTTCCAACATTACTTTAGCAATTGATTTTCTTTCTCAAACAACCAAATTGTATCTCGTATGATACTTTCGTTGTCACACGCATGTTTAACTGGCATTTTTATAACATATTATTGAGTGATTTACCGCTGACCATGTATATAAGCTCAGGAAATGAAATCTTGCAAGAAATGATTGCGAGGAAGTGTCTAGGTTGGCGTTGAAATGTTTTTCCCATCCTGGTGTTGAAGCCCTCCCCCACAACTTGCTTTCAACACAGAGAATACAATCGTTCAACAAGTACAATGAAGATGAAAGAGAAAAATGTGATATTTTGTTTCTCCCCCTGCTTCCTTCCCCTTTCTATCTCACATCGACCTCCACGTCATGGGTTCAAGAGCCACACAAGCGACCATCACCATCGGTCACCACGTCATTCCTCTCCTTCACGGTTCCAGCATCTCTCGAGATTAATGGCACAATATGTCGAGGTCCGAAGGGAGGTCCAAGTAAAATGTCTGCCGCTCAAAACGAATCTTCTGGTTTCGCGTCCTGAAGAACCTGTGGGTTCCGCCGACTTTTCTCATCCAATGTTGTCACGTCGGTTTTTCAGCATGCGGAAGGTCTGATTGTTGATCAGATGTTTTAACTCGTACATAAGCTAGAAAACACATGATTTTTACTGTCAGCATCTAGGATTGTTTGATGCGTCTTCTTTTCGTATAGAATATGTGTGTAAATCTTTCTGAATGTTTATAGTATTATGAAGAGTGTACTAATATTTTTAGCGTACCTGTCATTGAAACATTCATTTGAGAGAAACGTATTATGGAAAGGTATAAAAATGGCACAGCATTTCAATAATTGAATAAAGGTAAATGGCATGTTTGAACTGAAAACGGAATTCAAATGTAAATTATAAACTAACTGAATAACAGTTATACAATGAAATATTCCGGTAAACGTAACTTAGTTTATTGAACTTTCACATTCAGTTTGTCTATTGTCTATAGCAGCGCTTTGCTGCCTCTGTTAGCCCGCGGGCCATTGTCTGTACACGTTCGATCGGCCCAGCACGGGATAGGGTTTGGAAAAATGTTACCCGTCAAATAAAATAAATGGGTCATATTTATTTATTTGTAAGTAATGTTTTTATATGTTGCGATATTTCGATTCTCATCGACAAATGTATATTATTTTTAGCTAGAAAAATTAAATAGTATATTTCTCTCTTTTTAAAAAGTATTTTAAACAATTTTATGATAAAATTCTTTCATGTTGTAATGTATGACGGGGTAATTCCGAACTCCATTTTTTTCTCACCGAACATTCCGCCTCAAATATTAATTCTAACGCCACAGATTTATAACAGAAATTGTTCCCCCCAACGTTTGATGAAAAAATTGATGTGAAATGTACTACAACACGCGGGAAGAAAAAAGTTTCACAGGTCGCATGTAACACGCGGGCCACCAGTTGGACAGCGCTGGCCTATAGTAATTTCTATTTATCTCGGACAAGTATTTTTTTTCTGTGCTGTTGTGACAAAAGTTCCTACAAGAATGCAATACGTCGTACAGGAGCGTGTAGGGTGATGTATATTCGAGCGACCAGTCAAGGCGAAACACTTTCTAGTACTGGAAGAGGTAAATTAAAACTTCGACAGTTTTAGTATTGAATGGTGAACTATTGATATGCAACGTTGAAGAAAAAAACCTGGCATTCATTTATCATTCAATATCATATCACAAAAAACAAAACGTATCCGTGTACCTACACACGAAGAAGTGTGGACGCTTTGAGATGTGTCTCAGATCTTCCGGGGGTTAGATCTAGGTGGAAATGGTTTATAGTTGTGGAATGCGAACGGATAGTGTAGCGGTTAACACCCTTGCGAGCAATGCAGGAGTCCCAGGTTCGATTCCCAGATATCCTTTCTGACCGAAAAATATCATATATGTAGAAACTAGTACTTTTTATTTATCTCTGTAGTACTTGTGTTGAACGGAAGACGATATGTAATAACTACGGTCAGATAAAAAGGGCAATGAGCCAGGAATCGAACCCTGGATCTCCAACTTCGATCGCAGGTGTGTTGGTGTAGTTGAAAGTAGTGAACACTTGTGAAAGGCGAATGGGTGGTGTAGCTGTTAACTCCCCTGCCCAGTTCATTCCGCTTTACTATGTCTTTTCTGTTCTCTATACTATTTATATCTTTTTCAAGAAAGCAAAAAGATATTTCTTCATTTAATTGGCTGAAGGACTTGCGAATTGAAACTTTCAGACGACCTGATTGTATAAGGCCCATGTAGCTATCAAAAGAAACACAAAATGTTGACTTTTATGCTGATGTTTATGTTTATAACGCTTCGGTTCCCTGCTACCCCTTTAGAACTGAGAGGATTGGCGATGTTTTCATCAAAGAAATACTCGTGTTTCCGACATTTTGCGTGTTCCCTTTCAACTGGATCTTTCTCCTTTGACCCGAAAATAACTAGAGGGAAGCTAGTGTTCCAAAGTATTATTTTTTAGTTTATCGAGACAAATTAATATTGCATGAAAGTAGGAAGTTAAAAGTAGTTTTAAGAAAATTGTAGTTCAAAAGAATTTTATCTACATCGGAATGTATGAAGTACAAAATTCTCTCGGCAATTAATTTCGTTTATATTAAATTGCGCAATCGGAATATTAAACTTACAGAAAATGTATAATTTTGTTGAGAATGAGGAGAAATGATAGAAGTCGTTTGAAACGTCCAATCATGTTCATTTGATATGGTGCTAAGTTTACAAATTTGTCATTACTATTTGTTATACCGGGAGAAGACTCAAACGGTTGAAACGGTGTGTGTTAAAGTAATTATTACTGTAAATATTACGAACAGTTCAACATAAAGTCGTTTAATGTATTTAAATATTCTTTATTGAGTAGGGGAGGGAGAGGCTTGTTGTAACTATAAAAAAAAACTTATGTTCCTTGAGATCTATTGGCCGAATTACCACAAACTTAACATTTATTGACACTTTCACTCTTCCTACATTAAAGCGAATAGGAAAAAATCCAAAAATGTGGGTATTAACTTCATAGCCAACAATTTACCAAAAAAGAGCGATGGTCTAGTTGTAACATCTACAAAGGCGGGTAGCAACAATACAAATATCGAATTCGGGACACATTTGACCTTTTATTACATTTTTCAACAATAAAATTTCACTCTTTACATAATTTGTAGTTTCTATCAAAATGTAAACTGAAATACATCAGTAAAAATACCCAAAATAAACGATTGAAGGTTTTAAGTATTTTATAAGTAACTTAGACTGTACTTATAATCAGTGGCGGATCTACGGGGCGGCGACTGAGGGGGCTGTGGCCTCCCCCATTGGACTTGAACTCTTACCAGATAAAATTGAAGTTGATATATGTCATACTTTGTAAAAATGTTACCAGATAAATAATTGCAATTAGTTATCATTGTTATTGTTGTTAATAATACCAGATTAATAAAATAAACAATATTATATTAATAAAACTAATACCATGATAATAACTTTAATAAATTATTATTATTATTAATAATACAAGATTGTAAATTGTTAATTGTTTATTGTTGTAAAACTATAATTTTAAAATAAAAATGGTCTCCGGTTTACCCCCGGTCCAGATCCGCCACTGCTTATAATCAATATGGCGCTTTAAAATTCGAAAAATGAAGTTAGGTACATCTTAAGGACTTACTCTATCATTCTAGAAGAGAACAAAGTAATTTACATCTTAATGGAATATTAGTTACTACAAGAATCAAGGTTGTTAAGAATCGGAGGCAAGCGCTAATATGTTACGACAAGCCTCAAAATTTTGTTACAATTGGTAATTTTTTCATATTTAACAAGATAACTATGTAATTAACTAAATAATCGTAAAAACCATTGTACAGCATCGAAGATGGGTAAATTTGAAAGTGAATGAAACACAGAAAGTTTTAAATTAGTTCATAGTAATAACTACATTCAGTCCCTTCCGTGGCTACGGTGTCAGCGTGATCGTTCGTCGCTAAGTCATTCCGGGTTCAATTCCCAGGAGGGGCAAGATAAAATTTGTAGCTTTTCATTCCCATGTCTGACTTTAAATAGCTGTGATGTATGAGAAGTTCACCCTCTGCGGCTAACGACCGCAGTTGTAATACTCGGATACAGCAATCTGGATCCTATCTAGACGCTGTTCCTCCGATCTCGGTAAAATTAACGAAATGTCTAATGCATAAACTCACACAAAAACTGAGCCTTATTGGCACTCGTCTTTCGTGGTCCTTAGCTGGCCTAAACGAGATACATACATAATAACGACATCCAATATTTTACGAACGTAAAATTTTACTTTACTTTGTCAAAATGAAGCGCGTGCATACATCCACTACCTCCGCCGCCAAGCGGTTCACTAGTTATAACGAAATGAAGAGGCACGATATAAAAGTAAGATTGCGTCAAAAAAATAAGTTTATATAGTTCAAATTCTCGGTGAAAATGGCTTATTACTACGTACCTGTGTTACAAGACGCACCTCGCCCCCTATTCCTCGTGTCATCTGCTCCGCACTGATCTCATTCATGCTTTCATTGTAATGGTGCAATGACGATAAGAAAACCATTGCTACTCCCAAATAATTAATCCATATATAAATTCGGAACAAAACTTTAGGAGAGTATTTTGTTTAGATTTTTTGTGCCTCTAACTTCCACAAACTTTCCTCTCACACAAATATCCATCGTCTGATAACAAAATATGATGATTGTCTACATTATTTGTTTAGCTGACAGCATGATTCTGTCGCTCTCAATTGAGGAAATATGAGTTCACCACATATGCACGGACGATCGAATATATAAGCCATTGGGAAATACTTCGCGGATTGTTCGTTTAACGCTCATTCATAACCAAATCGTGACCGCAAAGATATAAAACAATTTTTTAGAGATCTACTTCGTCAAATTTAACAAATACAGCGGAGAAATGTAATAGTTTCTGGCAATATCCTATATATTCTCAAATATATCACCCTCATCTTCATCCCATTTAAGTCCCACTTTGCTTCCTCCTTCGCAATACATCTTTAATACGATTATACCGAATAACATTGTGAACATGAGATCGATGTTTATTACGGTATTAATCCCATTGTTGATAATGCGTCCATGTTACAAAATCTCTGTTGAAGTTTCGCTTGTTAGTTATTGTTCCGAGGTTGCGCTGTAGCTATGGTCCCTGCCGCGATGTTGCCACATTTTCACGCACTCGCCTCACAACGAACATTAACGCAAAATATTATTTCTACCATCATAAATATTCAGGAATTCTGTAACGATTAATGAGCTTGTGTCGATATATTGGATTATTGAGATCTTGTAAGCATATGTGATTTGAGGGCATACTGAGAGAAGCAGTATGCCTGTAGAAATAAGTATACCCTTCATCACTATGTGTCATGAATCACTCCGATTTGGTACTGATAGTTCAAATTAGCAAACAATAAAATGTCGCCAAATAATTGCCACAGTTCTAGTAAGTTAAATGTTGTTCTCAGTTTATATTTCCACTTTCTTCATCTAAGATAGAGCTCCTTCTATGAGGTAGTTTTAAGACTGTAAAATGTCCGTAGAAATAGTTATAAAGTGATTAAAATGGAGGAAGGGGTGTAAACTAGAGGAAAAAACCATAAAAATTACACAAGAAAATTGCGTTCATCATTACATTAATTTAATAAGCATCAAAGCAGACGAAAATGAATTACATTGATTTTGGCAATGGAATCATTACATTCTTGCAGCAATCCTTGGGGTGCACTCGTAATATATTAAACACAAAATTTATGGCGCGGTTTTCTAAAATCAGTTGAAGAAAATTCTCAAACTGTCGACTTCGCTGAGGATTGTATCAAAGATGAAGGGTGGATGACTAATTTCTGTTAAGCTACTATCTGAAAAGAGAACTTCACATTGAAAACGTATGCGGAATCATTTTCCAGCCGTAAGCTCGCCCCATCCCTCTCGTTTCACTCTTCTCTTTTTTCTCTTACTTTTTTGCTTTTCTTCTCGAATCATTTCATATTTAGAGAAAATGATATTCTCCCTCGTTACTTCTGTTGTACGTTAGTTAGATTTCTTTCGAGGTTTTCTCTTCCAATTGGAAATAGTTATAATGTTTGTGTAGAGAATGATGAATATAAAAGTAAAACATGGAAATTACATTGTTTGAAAATTTTCATTTCTTTCACTTTTTGCTTTCTTTGAACCGAGTACGTTATCCTTTAGCAATACTAAAACTTTCCCGGCTCATTCCCAGATCATGTTTGTTTTTTATTAATACACTTAAAGCACATAATCAAAAATTGTGGACTTTTCAAATTGTTCCCACAATTTGACGCAATAATATTTTTCTGCGTTTCTCGCATGTATTGTTACCCGAGTTCCAATGTACTTTCATACGTTGTAGGGAAGGAAGTCGATGGCCCCAAAGACAGCAAACAAATCTCAAAGAATGTCAGTCACCTAAAACAAATACTAGATATCTGGAGACGTTGACCGTCTTGCGGTGGAGGGTACCGAGGATGCCTCCTCCTTCCCCATGGCTGTGCGCTGGTCTCAACCCGGCGCACGTGGCGAGCTGAGAGTTGCGATAAACCAGATCCCTCCTGGGAGCCGTGTCGGGATTCGCCGCGCGCGCCACCGAGATCCGCATCTGGACGGCGCAAAGAAATATGGCTCGCGTTGCGGAGACACACCGACGCGCTTCCCCCACGCACACCAGTGCTTCTCAGGAATCTCCGAATAAATCTCGCGCTGCTCTTCAATGTGGTGCGACGCTATTTGAATTCTCGTGGACGAGATTGCGGCACAAAAAGTATAAAAATGCTTTGTCTATCTTTCTCTGCGACTTTATGAGTCTTCGTGAACGAAACGTTTTTATAGAAGAGAATCCACGGTTTATCACGAAGACGGGGAAGTTGGACTTAGCAGACTCGTATATCACAAGGTTGACGGGTAAAAAATGGAAATAGTTCGGAACCTTAATTTTACACCAACCTCGTTCAAATTCTGCTAGTCACTTGTCAGAACGAGTGATCACTACATTTCTTTTAGTAATGTTTTAGAATTGATAATTATTTACCATTTTGAGTTAGTGATTTTTCTTCTCTGTGATAGTACCTGAAAAGTTACTATCCACTGTGATAGTATCTGAAAAGTTTTAGTTCCACTAAAAGAAATCAATAAGTTTGTATAACTTTTAACTTCCGACTGGGACTGAACCCGGGATTCATGTGCGCTACCACGTCATAACCCGCCTCGACCCCCAAAGCCTGTAGACCATATCCACCTGGCCTCCCCGGTGACACTTTTGATGGTACACCTGTGGCGGTAGTAAGAAGTCGAGCCACAGTCTGTCACATTTTCACGGTCGAGTCACATTTTCACCTGGCCGTAGACAATGCAATCAATAAGTATTTTTTATGATGATTAAGGAAGAGAAGTGAACTGAATGCCAGCCATTCCTACGTACTCCTTTCCGTTACTGCGTAGAAATCAAGCTAAGAGACAGCCCTATATAGCAATAAAAGCGAGAAACACTCAAAAATACATTTTCACTCGAAAGTGAAGAAGTATATCCTTAAAATGAATATCCTCTCCTTTTCCTCGCTGTGCGTCGTAAATCAATTTCAGGGACACAACTCAGCAGCTCACTTTTCATTTCGAGGGAGCGCGTTTCGAGTCGAGCGGAATCGACTGCGACACTCTCCCACGACGCGACACCCACGCTGCTGTATTAATTAAATCTATTTTTTAATTGAACGAAGACCCTCTGAAATTAAGTGACCGTCCGCCTTCCTCTTTACCACTTCCCTTCCCTATTCCCCAAAGCGGCATGTGCATTAATTCGCGGCACACCACTGGGTCAACCTCGAATGGCAAGTGGGGACGTAGCTTAGGTTAAGAGGGTACGCATCCACTTTCTGAATGTGAACTCAGCTAAACCGAAGCCGCCTATCGTAATACAAACATTGAAGACATTGGCATGTAACGGAGAATATACTATTTACATGGTATTAATAACATCTGTAATTTTAGATTCCTGTATTTAAAGGATTATTTTGTCTATTGTTGTATATCATATAATTTTATTCGTGACATGTTATTAAGATGTTATATTCACGTAAATACCATAATAATGCCAAAATCATATCTGAAACGTTTGAGTGAAATACAGTTATTTGCCTATAAAATATCGTGCAAGTTTATTATATATACGCTATTAACCTTGTAATTACCGATATTAAGGATTATTTCGAAATCCTGGTAGAAGGAAACTACACTTTACTCAAAACGCTTAATAAACATAGTTTATAGTAAAAATCTCTGAATTATTTGGTTCACAATTCACTTTCAAGTTATGTGAAAAAAACATTTTTTTACACAGCCGTTATTTAGTTTTTATTCGATTCTGTCACGTAGGTAGCACGTTCAGTGGATTGTCCGCCTTACGTAAGGCGCAGTGACACCATTTGATGAAAGCAAACTCATTGAAATACATTGGGACGTGCAGACAGTTCCAACAAGCGCGCAACAGTGGTTTCATGGAAACGCGTTTCATGCAACGCGGAATTTAGGGAGAAATATAGATAGAAATGAAGTTCGGAAACCTGAATTTAACTGAAACGAAGCTAGAAGAGGTGGAGAAGTATCCGTTAAAGTAATATTAGAAATTAAAGAAAGATTTTGCTTTGACTAAAACAGTGGTTGCCATCTGGTTGTTCACGAACCACTAATTGTCCTTGAGAAAATTTTTGTAATTTACAGAGAAATCTTGGCGTCAATATTTCTTATTAATTATAAAGCAGAAAATTCTCTTCTGAGATATTGATGAAACGAGGTTTCACCTGTGTGCACTGCACCTAACACAACTGATGTGTGGCAGACACGTCAGTAAGCTTCGCAATTGCCAGTTATACGGGTGAAGCTAGTAAGTGCCAACCAATTTTAATTGTTTATCCACTCGTGCATTTCATTATTATATCCCATACTTTATACTGCACTTGCAACTTCTTCTTCAGTTACATGTCCATTGATGGATGTTTGCGATCACATTTTTTATTTCAATCCTATCCCTTGCGGTGTGGATTATTGTCTGCACATCATGCAGTTCTGTCCAATGGTTTACATTCCGCAGCCAGGAATTTCTCCTTCTTCCGACTCCTCTTCGTCCCTCAGTTTTGCCCTCGATTGTTAATTGCAAATATTGATATTTTTCATTTCGCATGATACGTCCCAAATATGCAATTTTTCTCTTCTTAATACTAGTTAGCATCTCGCACTTCTTATTACACTTGCAACAAATCCGAAGAATAGCCCAACCAAATTTAAGATGAATCTATCAAGTATGTTTCCTGATTTCGATGTTTCAGTTGAATTCGCTCTTATTAGTATAGATTGCAATGTTTTCGGTGATTAGCGTCTGCTCGTGATATTCTGGAAACAAAAATTATAAAATAATCTCCTGCTTGACTTAGTTCATTGCTCCTCCCATATTTGCGATTCTGCTTTGTAAAAACGGTACAAATCATTTCAAGAGCTTCCACATGCATGGTAGTCCGTTGAACCGTAGCGTAACGAACAGGCAAGCGCCTGACGTGTAGTCGCTGAAACTTAGGACACGTGAGGAGGATGCTCAGTGCGGCTTAGTAGCTTGGAGCGTCGGCGGACACGACGTGCCGGCTCTCTCGACGTATAATGCCGTCGCATTTGACCCAGTTTCCCCCGCGACGGTGTCTTCAGTTTCCTTACGCCATTGAGGGTTATCCTTTCCCTGCGTCTGTGATGCCGTCGACGCCTCCAGCACAAGTTCATAAGAGATTAGTGCGTCTCAAACTTTATCCCCAGTTTCATTTCTGCTTGTGACTTCCTTCCTTCTGTATATTACTAACAATGTATAAAAACTTTGAGGATTTTATTTTCTATTTTAATAACTTCATCATGCGCCAGATATTTTTGTAAGTTACGACACGTGAAATATGTCACATTTCCTTGAGTCTCAGGTTGGTTTTCTCAACTGCGGAATACTGCTTATCAACGTAGCTCAACATACCCGTAAAGCTGATAGTGTCATGAATCATAGTATGAGAGTGAATTCGGGTTGTACAAAATCGACACCCACTGAATGGCTGCCGGCGTTGGCCCATATATAACCCCCTGAACTTCATAGAAAAAAGATCGTTCTTAATGAATGGTCGAAAATACAAGAGAATTATCCTATCCACCAGTATATAATTGTTTTTATCCGACTCAAATCAAGAAATCCTACAGTTAATACAACACAACAGATCAGTACTTTAATAGCAGAATCGAACGGGTCACACAATAGCAAGCGAAATTCAACCCAATTGGCATCCTCAGCTTAATCCTCAAAAACCAACCAACGGATTTAATCTCCCTCGCGGAACGTGGGTCCGTCTAAATAGAATTCGAACGGGTTGTGGTACGCGTGGAGCTATGCTCCATAAGTGAGGGTTGCTACATGAGCCCGGGTCTGATTGTGTTACCGCCCTCCAAACTGACATGAATGTCCACGAAGAGCATTCCCTGAAACCAAAGACAATCTCTTGGTAGCTTCAATGAGTGCTGTTCAATGGTTTAATTTGCTCAAACTGATACTGTGATTTGTTTCTAGCCATCTAATAATGTTTTCCTGTTTTCACGACTCATTCTTTCTGTTATGATAATGTATAATCTTATCATACTTATTTTGTCGAGATGTGTATTTTGAGAAAGTATGAAGTGTCTGACTGATGCAATACGCTAAATAAAAATAAATAAATTTCCTTGAGCGCTTTTTGCCCCGTTACTCGTACACAAAGAGCGAGTTCTATTTCTTCCGCAACACGTGCCTCTGCCAGTTCGGTGTCCTTTCTGCATTTGTGCCCCGTCTCATTATCCCCGCTTCGCAGTCTCAGCTGCAGCTGGCGCACTCCGCTTGCCGCGGGTTTCGAGACCGACGCCTCTGCGATGCCGCGCCGCACTCGACTGACGCCCTCCACGAGCAGCTTGTCTCTCCAGCTGTTGTTGTTGGTTGCCTAATACTGATATCATTGGCTAGCATGCAGCGGACGGAGGAACTAAGTGAGTCCTCGAGAGTGGTCGAGCAGAGGAACGAACGATTAACGGAATGGCCGCCTTGAATAATCAACATTGAATTTAACTCTTATCGGAACCAATAAAAGAAACACATTTAATGGGTTACCGAAACGTGACGCTTATATCGTTTTATTGCCTTTATACGAAACAGGAAAGCAGATACCGATGTGTCTGCGAAAGGAAACAATCAGGAATTTGCCAAACGTCCGTATGAGTGATTTAATACGTAAAGAGGACTCATATGTCATGTCAGCGCAGTTACTCATAGTGCGAAAACACGGAAAATTATAGAGGAAGGTTTTGTAGTAAATTTCAAAAACCGTGACATCGTTTGCCGGTATCCAACCAATGCAAACACTATTTCAAAAATTCGTATTTCAAAAAATTATAAATGATTGGTAACTTGCAGTTTATTATCAAGTGTCAAAAAAGTTAAATTTTCTCTAAGAATCACTACGTGCTGCGACACGATAGAATAGCCGCATTTGGAAACTTGGCCAATCACCCTACATACTCACAAACTCCTTTTTTTATATCGATGCTTAGTTTTTCTTGAATTATTATTAGTTATCTGATAGCCGTTTCTTATTTCTGTAATGGTAAAGTGATATTTTAGCGCGAAAAATATGTAGAAAGAGTATCAGCTTCAACGCATTGAAAGTATCAGTTTCTTATCAAACTTTTTTCTTAATTTTAAAGCTCTGTCACTCCTTTAATGAAATTGGTAAAATAATGTAAAACTTTTTTATCTAAAGGTTTGAGAAATATCTCAATTTTTCTTGAGCTGATAAAATGTTATCAAAATTACTCCATCCTATTTTCTCGGGATTGGTAGGTTTGCAATTTTCATTTTCGTAACTCTCGAAATCCCTAAAATCAGGATATTATAATAAGGAAATGGGCAATTCAATATTCAATGCGTTGATTCTATGTTGAACTATTTTTGATATCGAAAACCTTTCCGAGCCACTTCCAGCTTCTACAGACAGTGTGCTATCGTCGATTTTTAAACCGATATATGATGTAGAATTTGAAGATGTTATTTGTACGGTACAGTTCGAACGAATTTGGCAATATCATTTCGTTTATCATCCTCGCGATAAATAACTGAAATAGAATGTGTGAATATTTTATTAAAATATGTTTTCTTTTGGATTTTTAATTTCGAAAATTAATTTATGGGCCCTTCTATCAATTATTCGGTCATCAATGAACAATTTCTATTGCACTATTCCCTAGATGTTAGTTCATTCTACGATTACAATAATCCCTAATATTGTTTTTTCTCAGATCTATTATTTATTTTATCCGTATCCGTTACGCGGGTTCGAGATCTTTTCCTGGAAATTAAAATACTGCATCCCGTATTGCTCATCGGGTATGTGGGTTGTATCCGACGAGACATGAAAGGAGTAACGAGTTTTAGTTCTCAAGTATTCTGCTAGGAGAGCACGATTCGAACGGGCGATTGTTTCTCTAGTTTTCTTCTCTTGTAAGGGTTTCTTTCGAGGAATCCGGCGAATTCCGGCACTGGTGCGAGTCCTATTGCCGTGTATTAGCATGCGAAGTATAGACGATCCGGAATCGGTAGTATTCGATCTAATCAGCCTTTCCGTTTGTTTTCACGAGCTGGTTAGTATGCATTTGAGTCTGCGTAGCTCTCAACCCCGCAGCACGCTTTCCGGTTGCTGCAAAGGGTCCTTGTTTTCTGCTATCGTCGCTGCTGACGGAATCTGCGCTGCTACCACCCCCATAACTTTCGTGACGTTCTTCCATCTCCGTTGAGTCGACACCCGTTCGTCTTCGGGCTATTCGTCCTCGCTTCGCCCCAATCGCCTTCGGACGGAGCATTCAACCCATCTCGAATCCCCTTCAAATGGATCTCATCCCCATGAACTACATGAAAGCATGAACTGAAAGAAAACTGGTATGAAGAGGTTATGGGAAAAAATTCAATTTATTGTATTTGTAAGTGATGTTTTGGAATCTAGACATTTTTTTTCTCGCTTAAGTGATAACTTCCTTCGCGGATATAAAAGATTATTTTTCAACTGTAGATGTTAAGCAACAAACTAAATACGCAAAACACTTTTATTTGAGAAAGGAGAAAATATTGATTTTTAAAGGGGAAGGGAAATCATAGGTATATTCCTTTTTTCCATTTTAGGTTGATATATTATGATTTTACTTACTTACTTTATTTATTTTTTTACTTACTATAATTCCACACATGTAGCGTATAAACTGCTTATTTGGTTGGTAAAAGCTGAGAGGGTGATAAACCAGTTTGTCTCTAAAATACCTTCTTATTTATGAAACCTGGATAATATATTTATATCTAAGAAACCAAATTGTGTAACAGTATTTCAATTCAATTTTGGGTATGATAAATTTTTTAAAAGAAGAACCGATTTTCCATTTTTAATGGAAACTGACGTAAACAGCACTCTGAGACTCATTACTATTCCTTAACATCGCGAATGAAAATTTAACGAAATAAAAAAAACCGGAAGTGAATTATTAATTAGCCATCGTAAATTCAGGTGTTCTTAACGTTGAGGATATTTGAATTACGAGTAAAATAAAAATCATGTCTTCTGTAGCCATCCTCTTCTAGCGATATATCTGAGGCGATTCTTAAAAAAGATTTAATCTTGCACAAGCTACGTGTTGTGAATATAAAGCAATTTAAAATTTTGTATTCGAGATTATAAGTGTCATTTATTTCAACTGTAACACAGTTCTTTTTTGTGACATTCCCAATGTTTTTTTGGTTTCCTTTAACTAGTGAATATTACCTCAATGAAAAATTTATGCACATAGTTAGACCCTCTCGTATGAAGTTATGTTATTTATTTGATGGATCATACATTAAATTTGTTATTGCATTGTGTTCTGTAACGAAACAAATTACAGCATACTCTCTCGTACCTTTTGTAAAATGCAAACCGCATTTCACTCAAAAATGCTGTTTAACTTTTACGTATGGACTGTACGTGTTCTATCGATATGCTTTTCCCAACATTACATTCAATAAGCATCTCGAACGACCAGTTTCGTGGCAAAAATCAGATAGTTTTGCAAATAATATGTGGTTAATCAATTCGTAGTAAATGAGGAGGGATAACACGAATAAATAAGTAGGTAATAATAATAAGTAGGTTGATTCAGAGAATGCTTGGAAGTCCACTTTCTGCTTTGTGGTCCATCCCAATATCCTCGTGGTCTCCGAGTCGCCTTCTCTTTCCCTTTGAACTTTCTGCTGAGGCCCCCCTCTCCCTTCAGATACCACGCTGTCTACCACCGCTCTGTTCAATTATCGAATCACTTACGGTCGTAAGGCACGAGATTGGAATCTGTATCCCAGCCGCGTGATAGATTATAGCCATCTGCTATTATGCTCTGTGGGGTAGTCTGTCTTATCTGTGGGAAGGAGTAATAGAGGAAGAGAATTTGCAGGTCAACATCAACTGTGATGAAGAAACTTCGGAGAGACTTCACGGAGAATTTAAAGGAGGAGGAGGTGGGATTTTAGTGTGCATTACAGATCGCAATCCAAGAATAAATTGCGTGAATCATCATACATGTTGTTAAATGGAGATCAAAATAATAATATTGTTTGGGAAAAAGTAATTACTGAGAAGTGGAATTGTTGAGGAGCAATTAAATATTTATACGATTCGAAGGTATTTCATAAGGGAACTGAAAGTACAAATCGGAAATTGGAGAAGGTACAAGATGAATCGGAGGTAACACTAAATGTAAGACCTGACACGTCACATAGATTAATGAAGTCGTCCGCCAGGCGCCTCCAAATAGCAATTACAGAGGCGCTCTCGCCGTGAAACTCGAAACTCCGTGATGGGAGGTGTAAAGGGGAACCGTGGTGAAGGAGAGAAAGGGAAGGAGGGGTTTGAATTTGGAGGATGAGCGGGAGGATGAGGAGGAGAAGGTACACTTTGCAATGGTACAAGGGATGGTGGGGTACTCAATTTACTAGCGATATCTTCAACTCTTAATAAATGTTTTGAATTTATAAGAATTTACGAGACGGAAAATGTTTTACTTATATATGAATATTTTAATACTTGTGTTCGTTGTTTATCTCAGGAATTCTTTGTTTTATTGTTTGTTTGTTTTTTTACTCTTTGTCTCAGAGTGATGACCAGTGATACACTATTCTCTCAACGTTTTAATTTTTATAAATAAATTCATCAGTTTAATTTTCTTTCCTTCTAATCGGGCCATTAACTTAAATGATGCTTTTTTATTTTCGGTTTTTATCTCAAAACATTTTTAATAGAATGCATACCTTTAATGTAGAATAACGTAAACAAAACGTATCATTTTAATTAATACAGAAGAAGCATTCATGTCAACACTGTCCTATATATAGCAAATGCAATGCCTTAAGAACGTTGAAGCTTGGTTGTCGAAGTATTGGTATATACTATTTTAATACACATTGCATACATTTTTTAATTAAAAAAGTATTGCTGGTCTTTGCTTTGTGTGATTTGTTGTGCGACATGTTGCAGTGATAAAAGAAACTTGTTTTTTAGTCCTTGATCAAACTCGCGTAGTTTGGAGTTTTTGAAAGACATCATTTATACTCCTTTGGATAAGGTATTAATATCAATGACATAGACGCAAATAGTGAGACTTCTTGAGGAGCCTCCGAGTTTACTTTTGTGTAGCTTCGTTGATTCGCATCAATGTCGCATTCTGCCCCAATATTGTGAATAAGTCTTGCGATCCCGCCGGAGGAACTCGTGGTTCAGCGGCTGCCCAGCGCGCTTTTGAAAGGTTACGCCCCCCCCCACCCCTATTCATTCGACCAAAGCGACGCTCTCAGAGAGGAGTCGAGCGTCGTCGCCATTGCCTCCATTATGTGTCAGTCACTGCCTGCGAGATCCTATCACTTGCGGGAGTACTTCGGCCGCGAGGAATCCCGAGGCGAGAGAATGCGCATGGAATCCCTCGCTCCCATTTCAGGGTGTCGGATAGTAGGAAGACATCAAGAAATGAGGATCTCGCTCCATTTGCTGACCACGAAGTCACTGCAGGGTCACGGGGGTCCTGGATTAACGCCTCGTCCGCCTTTCATATTTGCCACTTGCTAATCGTAGACTTCAACGTCATGTATCCAATACGTACTGCAGGTAATGCAGTGGTCCCAGATACTGTAGTACATAGTTTGAACGTTCAGATCTTTGTGGACTTATCTTTATTTCTGATATTTTATTGATATCGATTTATTCTTCTGATTTTCAAGGGTTTTCCAAACTTCTACTGATATTGTGCAGTTAATGAACCATCTCTATTTCTTTCTGAAAAATATGAAATTTTAAATATGTGCGATAATTTTATTGAAAAATTAATTTCAACATTAATCCCAAATGAACGTAGAGAAAATATTTCGACAAATATATATTTTTACATCATTTATAACAATTATACATTTTTTACAATTCGAAAATGCCTCATTGAGCATGACTGTCGCACAAATGTATTTCCTGACATTCCATTGACATAGCAAATTTTGCAAATGTTTCTCTGCACTCATAATTTGAAGTTGAGGAATGTTGCCTCTTACCCATTTTAACTCGAGAAGGCGTTTTTTCGTAAATGAGGTTTCCAACCGTATAGGGATTTCTGTATTCGATTCATCTTGTCGAAAATTGAAGAGAAACTTGACGGATAAAAAAAATTCACGCATCACCATAAATGGTAAATAATTTAAATTTATATGTGTGTATTAAAATATTATTCACGAATACATCGGACAGTGTTGGCACGAATGCTTCTACAGTACTTATGAAAATGATGTTTTGTTTACGTTATCCTACAATAAAAGTATACAATTTTTGGAAGAGTACGTTCAACTAAAAATGTTTTTAAGTAAAAACAAAAGAAAATTCTTTTAAGTTAATGGCCAGATTATAAGAGAAAGAAAATTAAACTGATGAATTGATTTACAAAAAATGAAAAGTTCACAGAATAGTTTGTCATTCCATCACCGGTTTCTGAGACAAAAAAAACAAAGAATTATCTGCAAAACGTTAGATATTATTTGAATTAGAAGTCATGTAATGAAGCTGTATGATGACAGGAAGCTATGCAAGTCTATTTTCATAAAGTCATTAACATATATTTCCGCCATATTTAGATTTTTCTTACTACAAGAGCTTACCAGATTTATTTCGTTTTGAAAAAGAGAGTTTTTGAGTAGTAAAATTTCCCGTGTTATTTATTTCCATAAATATCCTATGAAATGCAATTGCGCTATTTTCGTTCGTAAAATAATTATGTTTGGTTGCGGAATGGAAAAGTGTTAACATCTTAATGCCTGACGATCTCTTCTCATAGATTAAAGTATGTTTTCAATGCCGCACGTTTTTCCACCAAAACTAAGCCGTCGTTCGACGTATTTCTCCAATTCTGGGACATCGTTTACACTGTTTGAATACGCTTCCACCGCTCTCATTTTGTTGATGCTCAATGTCGCGCTGGGTAAAGAGTGGGATTGAAATTGTCAGCGGGCAACCGATGGAGAGTAGCCTAAGTCAACTGGACGCCCCCTCCCTCCCGAGAGAGGCTAACTTGGTCGGTGAGGTGGGGGAGGGAGGCGGTCGAGCAGCATCAGTGCACATTGCGCATGCAAGAGAGCACTTCGGTCCAGATGAGACGGGAGGTTTTGCCATCCGGTCGTCGTCGCCGGAGGCGAGTGTCTGCGAGGAGGTGGGGTGGAGGGTGGGAAGGGTAGCGTCGGGGGAGTCTCGCGCGAGAGCGGAGGAGAAATTCGTCGTCAGAACGTTTTAATTCGGACCCAGACCGAACCCCAGGAACTCGTTCTCATTTGTCTGCGACTTTTCCGACGGCATGTGCGCCCTTGTTTTCACTCGCCTTACTCCATTTCCATTCTTGCTCTTTTCTTACCATCTTCACCTTAAGCTCTCTGCATTTGTTTCTCCATCCTTTCGTCCGTGTTAGTGTCGCGGCGTTGTATACTCCCAATGTCTCTTCGCACCGTGCAGTATTCAGAGTTAAATTCATTCTTCGAATCTACTTTTAGCCGGGTTTTATTTTTAGTGTATGGATTTGTATTTAAATCACTTTATTTTATTGCACTCTCACGATTTGTCTGAATTTATTTGTTATCTTCAGCTTTGTGTGTGTGTCATTGTAATTCCTTTGTTAACACTCAGTCTCTAGTCTTCGTAATACCAATTTGCATTCTCAGAGATATCTAACCTTACATTAGTTGCAATTTTTCTCCAAATTTTTGTCTTTTACTTTTCCTTGTGTCTGGCGTTCTCTCACCTAGTATTAAAAACATTGTACTGGTTTAAAAGTCTTTGTTTCCTCTGACTCACCGTTTTTTCTCTCGCTCCGTGAATAAACTGCTACTGTTTCTCGCTATCTGCAGTGGACTCTACGATTACGCGGATCTCATTTCCTCTTATTACTTCTCTTATTCCTTTTACATACGTTAGTAACGTCTCACTTTGTTGCAGATGCCTTTGTATTCATATCTTTATTTATGCTTTGCCCAGTTTCAGTCAGTAGCTTGTAGCGAGTGTCTGCGTCATACCATATCACTGCGTGTCATGTTTCTGCTCTCCGGATAAGCACCACCACTTATTTCTAGAATCCCATTCTCTGGCATTCAACATTCTCGTTCTTCTCTGGACGTGGTCAGCAGCCAGCCAACTCAGCTTCCATAACTGCTTTAAGTCCAACTTACGCGACGCTGATCGCCGTTTAAATCTTGGACCATAAATGAAATTGCTCGGGGCGTTGGCACTACGCATCCAAAAGCGTTTGCGAGGGAACGAAAAAAAAAATCTTTGGTGTGATCGTAAAAACGGTGGGATATTTTTGGCATTCTGAGAGGTTTTATTCGAGGTGTTTCCTCACTTTAATCTAGTGTGTTCCTATAATTTAATTATTTTACTATCCAAAATAAATCACATGAATCATTTCGTTATGATGTGAATTATATAAACATTGTAATTAATGAAACGTGTTCAATTGAAAGAATTCTGACTCTTTCTCTCTTGCTCTTTCCCATGCCACGTAAGCTTTATAATGGATAATAACAGTTGTATTGCCTCAAGCAGTTTTCGACGCCCTTGATATCATGTATAATATACTGTGATGATGTGAATGAGGTTGTGAGTGGTGTGATAATTCTCATAATCATCGTCTTACCACGGAACTCCGAACCTCCTGTGTACAGCTCGTGTCCAAACCAATTATGCCATCACACAGGTGAATAACATGATGTAAACNTGTGTACAGCTCGTGTCCAAACCAATTATGCCATCACACAGGTGAATAACATGATGTAAACGATGACTAATGTTTTTAAATGAATCACTCATAAAACAAGCTTTCAAATCTGAATCTGGACCACACGTCTAAATATGATGCCAGTCCAAACATTGATAGATGCATTACTGTATCGAATCTTAGCAATCATGAGAATGTGAATTTTGCTGATTTCTTTAGTCAGCCATCGACGTGAAAAGTATAATTCAGATCAATAATGAAGTAAGTATTTAATGCAGTAAAGTTTTATAAAACTAACAAATATATTAATTTCAATTTCTTTGTAGTCGTTAAATCCTGGATTGATTTTTCTAGATTCCTGTGCCGAGGTATATTTTCATATGAGGAAAAAATGACGTAAATTACTGTCCTGAAACTAAAGTCGTTTCAGGAAAAACATGAAAACCAATCTCACATCCAACTATGATATATGTCGGAAACATTAGTAATTAATAAATCTCATAGCTGCAGATATTGTCTTGGAATATAAAATCTTATTTTCAAATGCTCATTGACCGAATACAGTGAATAGGAATTAATTGCAACGTAACTAATTAATGATGAAAATTATTTTGTAGTGCGATTTTTTTTCATGATTATCCTTCATGATATAATTTTCATGTGAGGTTTACAATAATGGGAAAGTATCCAGTGTGGAAAATTTTCGTAGCCATCATATTAATTATCGTAGCCATGATCGAGTAAATTATTTCTCTCAGACAGTGGCGGCGATGGGAATCAAAAGTGGGTGGAGGATAAAAATATTGACAACAAGTAATATTAAAATAAAGGAACATTTATTATTACTATTTACTGTAATATTGACTTTAATGCTCAAATATTTTATTATTAATCATATTGGAAAACACGTATGATCGCATTTTTTAAAGATATATTAACACATTTTTATTAAAAAAGCAATGCACAATGCATCAACATGTTGAAGTAATTGTTTGATTTTCTGCTATTATTCAAACGTTTCACCTGTTTTACGTATCAGCTGATTTTTTTTTTCAATTTGAAAGTGTGTATGTAGATTCCATACCTAAGAACTTCTTTAACTGGAGTCGCTGTGTCGTATTATTCGTGTTCTTCTTCTTGCTCGTGTGCTCATGTAGTTAGATGGTGTGCTGTGTGGCTTCTTTTGCGTGTGTTGCTTGCATTGAGTGGTGTTTTCAATTATGTGTGTGTCTTGTGTTGATGATACACCTCTCTGTCACTCTGCAGGACGAATTCATCTCCTTGGATCCGGACTTCGCTCCGCTGAGTGCCCGTTCCTATCCTCGAGGAGGAAGGTAGGCTCTACTGGAGCTTTGGATGATGCATTTCATATCCTTCTTCTTGTGGTGTGGGGTTTCTTCTTCCATTCTTTCGTTGTAATCTCTCCTTTGTTTTCGTTCGAAGTTGGGTTTGGCGTTGTCAAGTTTGGGAGTTTTAGGTTAAGGGTTTTAGTATGTCTGTGCGATCAGTATTGCTGTCTCTTCTTCGTGATTTCTAATGCCACTGTTTGGAAATTACCCTAGTGTGTCTCATCTTAATCCAGTTAGGTTCGTCTTGTCTTATAAGTATTTTTCTTAGTTCTGTCTGGAATTTTTGTCTCTGTTCTTGGTATAGCGGACAGTTCAGAAGTATGTGGTCTTCCGTTTCTGGTATCTTGTCACAGGCTAGAATGGGTCTTCTTCCAGGCTCATGCGGTAGAGGTAGTCCTTAAAGAAACCATGACCAGTGAGGAACTCTGTCGTGCCTTGCTGCGGCCGGAACTATTTGTTTTGTCTCGTGAATTTGATCTACGGGATGTATTCGTATGTTGTTCTTCCATGTTCTGCGTTGTCCCATCGGTTTTCCCATTCCATGAGTGTAATTTGAGTGATTTGGCTTCGGGTTTTAGCCCAGCTATCTCGAGGTTTAACTTCTTTGTTACCAATCTTGTGAGTTCTGTCCCTCTTCAGATGGTATCTTGCGGCCCTCTTCTGTTCTAGGTCCAATGGAGGTTTTCCCGCGATTGCTAGTAGTCCGCTTGTGGCCGCGTTTTTATGCCCTTGTTATGGGTATTAGTGCTGCTCTTTGCGCACTGGGCAGGGCCCGTTTTTGGTGCGGCAAGCCTGCTCTGTGATCCCACACTGAGGCTGCCTAACTGACCATCGATATGAAGGCCTTGTCATAAATTGTATGCAGCTTTTCTCTGTTTGTTGAACTCAGATCTGCATATTCTTCTCAGAATGTGGAACAATCTTTTGCCTCTGGTCGTTGTTTCCTTTATGTGTTGGAGAAAGACTAGTTTGTGCTCTATCCAGACTCCCAAGTATTTGAAGAGTCTGGTTTCAGAGATTCGACGACCGTTTATTGTAAGTTTAGGAGGCCTGTTCATATCTAAGGTAGGTCCAAATACCATAAATTGCATTTTCTGAGGTGAGAGTTTTAGTTTCCCTCTGGTGCACCATTCTTCTAGAACATCGGGGACTTCTTGAGCTGTCTTCGCATATGAAACAACTTTTGCTCCTGTATTTTCAATTTTTCTAAGACCTTCGTCGATAAGTATATTCCACATTACCGGGTTCGACCCCTGGGGGCAGCCTTTATTGAGGGGATTTGAGAAATTCTGGTGGTTCATGGTCATCAGAACCTGTCTATCTTTGAAGAAGCTGCCATAGATTCTTCTCAGGTATGTCGGTATGTTAATTTCTCTTAGTCTTCTCTTTATGACAGGCCGCCAAGCGTTGTCGAATGCGTCGGATATGTCTGCCAAAACTGTTAGTGCATATTTGGTTTCACGAATGTTGATGCTTAAAAGGAGGTTGGTGATTTCATCCTCAGTAGAATTGTTAGGTCTAAATCTAAACTGAGTTGGACTTAGTACATTTTTCGTCTCAAGAAAGTTAGTGTTTCGCTAAGTGCAGATCTTGTCCATTATATTGCTCATGGTTGAAAGATGACATATAGACCGATAAAATTTAACTTCATTATCAGGTTTGTCTGGGGATTTCTTGATCACCGTCAGTGTGACCGTTTTCCATATTTTGGGAAAGTTTCCCTCTGAAACACATTGCTTTAGAAAGTCTTTGTAATATTGTTTGGCAATTGGGAGAGTTTTCTTTATAATTTCATTGATAATTGCGTCGTACCCAGGGGCTTTTCTTGGTTTCAATGAATGGCCTGTTCTATCTCCTATTTTCATAGAAGTCTCTTTGTTTTCTAGTTCAAATGGCTCTTCTTCAGCGCCCCTTTTCCATCTCTCTCTGTCTTCTTGTTGCTCTTGTGTTTCCCCGCTGCTGTCGTCGTCAGGTAAAAGCTGGTCAAGGACTTGTGTAGCTGTGTCATCCCACTCCATTTTTTCGCTTGTTTCTGCCTTGAGAGAAGAGAGGATTTTGGGAATATTTAATCTTTTTCGAGCAAGCTGCTATGGTAAGCCTCAAGGATTGAGTTGGGTTACTTGTATGATGAATTCCTCCCATTTTTTTTCTTTGTTTTTGTAATTGCTTCATCGAAGCTGTTTCGGGCCGTCTTATAGTTTTGTCTGTGCTCTTCGTTGAGCGTGTTTCGCTTCTTAAGCCATTGTACTTTGCGTCTGGCTTTATTCATTTGAAGTCGGAGAGTTGTTAGCCCCGGAGTCCACCAAGCGGCAGCTTTCCTTGTCTTTGTTTAGAAGGGTATCGCAGCGCCTGCAACTTTCGTTACAATTCTTGTGAGTTCTTCTGCATTTTGGTCACTTGTCATGTTCTGGTTGGTTGTGTCTTGTTTTCGTAATTTTTCTTCTAGTAGTGTTATGTGTAGGTCTAAGTCAGCGTTTGTGCAAGAGTACTGCTACCTTGTTTCAATTATTTCATCACTTCTGCCTTTGTCTATAGTGAATGTGATAGCGTTGTGGTCGCTCCTTGTTGCGGTCTGCCAAATTCTCCATTCCGATATTCCTATTATTGAGTTGCTGGCGGTGATTGTTGGGTCTATGAATGAGCGGACGTCCTTTTCAAAAGTTGGGATTTTACCGTCTGTCTCGTTGGCTAAGAAAAGGTAGTTGGCTTCATGAAATTCTTCGTTTTCTCCTCCTCTCTTATTTGTTAGGAAGTGTCCCCATTGGTAGGATGGGTGTTGGTGTCCGCTCCGATAATGACTCTTTTTCCTTCAGTTTGTCGAGCGATCCTTGGAGTCTTTGTATATATTCTTTGGCTCTATCTACAACTCCGCTGTACTGAAAGTACGTTGAGATTCTGTCCTTCTGGTATGCTGATTAGGCAGCAGACCATGTTGTGGCCAGCGCATTGTGCTATTTTGAGGGCTGTTATATTGGGGTTCATGATTGCTATCGCTGCCATGTTCCCTGTGGGTGCTTCTATTATTGGTTGGCGCAAGCTTATGCCAGAGGTTTTGCCTCTGAGTATTGTTCTTGAAGGAGCAGTATATCTATTTTCTGTCTTAATGGAAAGTCTTCAACTTCTGCCATTACTTTTTGACTTCTTGAACAATTCAACTGTAATATTTTAATCCCCACAGTGAATTTGATTTCCTTCTTGCTCTAAGGCCTTTCTGTATTCATGGCATTTCTTGTTGGTTTGTTTGGTGGTTTGTATTATTCTTTCGTCTTGTGCAGTTGGCACAAGTGGGTTTCTCTTTCGTCCGGACTGGACAGTCTTGATAGCTGTGTCCTTCTTTGGAATAGGGTTACAGGTTAGTATTTCTTTTCTGACGTGTTTTGCTTGGTTGGTAATTGAAGCCGCGTACTGGGGCACAGTATTATTCGCATCTGTAAGACGTCCAGTCTGCGAAAATACGTCCTTTTTTATGACTCGTCACCATAATGTTGGATGTGGTTCAACAATCCCGTGATTAGTTTGGGAGGATTTGGCATCGCCTTTCTTATCAGACATTTTGAATCTGATCAAGAAGTCTTTCTTTAATCTGCCTTCTTTCTTTTCCAGGAAACATATCCACCTTAATTCTTGAAGGAACCCTTCCTCCGCTTTCTCTCTCTCTCTCTCTAACTCGGCATTGTACATTATTAGTGTAGGGTACTTCCTGCACTTCTCTTTGACAAGTTTGGAAGGTTGGTTGTGTACTGCTTTCGTTAGATTCTTTGCTTCTTCTTTGTTGTCTGTCTCAACTAGAACTGCTTTGTTTTGACGATGTTTTACTCCTCTTATTTTGATGTTTGTTTTATTGATTACAAATACACCTAAACTTTTTGTGAAACACACTCTCATTTAATGAAAATCTGAATATGTAGAAATTTCAATGTTTATACTATATTTTACGGCAATAGCTAATGTCACACCTTCATTAATACGAAAAGAAAGGGATGGTACTGAAGATACTCCAGAAAAATATCTTCAAGTATAAAACGATTCGAAACTGCATCTTCCATAATTGAGACAAAAATTTTGCAATACCCGAAATGAATCGATGGACCTCAAAAGAGAGAATCGTCAGGTAACAGCACCGGGACTTCGACAGATCGCCCACTGACGGAAGCCCTACCATGTACTTTCTACACACTGCTGTTCGACATTCCACTACTGACTGCGGCGTTGTACCAATCGCACATTTTCTGTACATTTCCACTAAGTATGTTTTAAATTAAATAAATCGAAATAATGACAATTAGGTAATTGCCAAATAAAGGATGTTATATATGTTTTTGTTTATATTTCCCTGTTTTTGACGGTTAAAATGAATTTAAAAAACGATTAGATAAAATTTCTTTAAAAGTCCCCCGTTAATCACCGCCACTGCTCTCAGAACGTTCCATTGCTATTGGGGTAGTAATTTGCAGTGATTTAGTCTTCTTTGACGTAGTTTGTCTTGGTCATCGTGTCTGTGTGTAACGGTGATAAGCGCAGTGACAATCAAAACCCTTCAAAAGAAGAGCTGTCCCAGATTACGACTCCTAAGATTGGAATTATCTCTATATAAAGCTTCCGTCTGTGAACTCTGCACTTTTGTATATACTGTGGATGTCATATAACAGAAACTCTATTTAAAATAAATAATTTTGTCAGGTTTTTCTTGGTGTTGGAAGCTGAACTGTGAAGTGTTCCATAAATTCTAAGAATATTTTGCCACAAATTCTGAAACATTTCAACCTCTTTATTATTCGGAGGACTACCATTGCAAAATGTCGTCGTAACTATGATATTGCACTGCAGACAGAATCTCCGCTACACATCGTGCTTTAAATTGCACCGTAAAGTGAACTAAAGCTCTGCAGTGCAGTAACCACATCTGTCGCACAATTACCAAAGCGATATCTCCGTGAAGATCTCGGAGGAACATAAGGTCGGGTGATCTGCCCGTTTGGTTGCTCCACTGCGAATCGTTGCGAAATGAACTTAATGCTCCTGGAAGCAGCACCAAAATCCGCGAACACCCACAATCACATTTTAAGTTCACTCAATGACCCTCTAACTTGCGGGCGCTGGGATTTGAGTCAACCTCATACCATACGATTCGTTCATCACTCCTCGCGGTTGTTGAGAGGCCACTGCGAGATATTTCAAGGTTCCCGAGTAGAGGAGTTGGTAATAAAGTGCAGTAAATGCAGTCTAATAACCAATTTCATTTCATTCAAATGATGGTAAATAAATTATGTTAGATAAATTGGTATAATTTTTTATCACTGCTTTCTGTCATTTTTTTCCCTCTTCGTTCTCCATTCACCTTTCAACGTATGATATCATTTTAGCAGCTTCCATCTTTTTTGGGCTTAATATATTACTTCCAGAATCGTTTTTAATATTTGTTTTTCATATCTGTCCATTCATTTTTGGTTAACTATATTTCCGGAAACAATCAAAACTTTTGTACTTCTTGTGTCGGCCTTCTAGTTTTGTATTCGTAATAAATTTGTTACGATGTGCCAGAACCTGGTAACTCTGCGAGGGGAGCTTGTAGAATGGAAATTGAAACCATTGCTGTTGGTCATTGCGGAGTTCTTTTTCCTTTGGCAATATTGCCAGTGAGGATTCCGTTTAAGAGGGGCTTGAGCGAAGCTGTAGCGCCAGCCGCAATTGCCCGAGGACGTGTCCTCTCCCTCAGCACGTAAAAAGTATTTTTATGGACCGGTGCTCGAGTTACGGCCGGAGATTCCTTTGTCGACTTTGCCACCTCTCCACATTGGCACAGAAGGAAGAGGACTCACCCCCGACTAAAAGGCTTTGATACAGCGTTCGGCGTTTTTTCCCTCTCCCTATTCGGCATTCGCCTCACCCCTAGCTCTCTTTCTAACTGTTACCTTTCTCGAAACTTTTTAGTTATTTTCTTCAATTTTCTAGACTCGCGCCCAGAAACTCTTCGTATAATGGTGGGAATTGTGATGAAAATTTTTTTTTCAAAAAAACGCGACGCAAGGATCTGATCAGTTTTGAGTTACGTTACAAGGGAGTTCGTCACATTTGTACACGGAGATTTTTGTACACAGCGACATTTGTATACACACACCTGCTGAGGGAAGGTCTTCTGGTATTGATGTAGGTGGTAGTCAAAACGGCAGGACCTGGATGCTCGAAGCGCGGAGACATTAAAATATATAGTTGTCCTAATCTTTAACTCTGTTTTGAACCATGTGAGTTTCTTCAAGTATATTGGTTAGTTTTCAGTTCATAGAAATTTTACATTTTTTATATTTTTACGTAAACAAATATAATGAATTAAAAGTTAAAAAGAAACTTGCAATAATATTCAAGGTATTATCGCGGTTTACAGAAAGACTAACTTCTTTCTTTAATATACCATTTTACTGATGGAGAAACGTAGTTAACTAATATGAATTTCTCCTGATGTCTGCGAATTTACATTTATTCATATTAATTGGGATGTTACGTATCTCTATCCGTGTACAATGACTCCATAAGTTTAGTAAATATTTTTATAGTAATTGCAATTTAAGGGCTTCAATTTATGACGAAATTATTCTTGTTTGAGCCATGTTTCACTGGACAATTCTTTAATACGAAAAGTGATTGACCAAATAGGAATTTACTTCGTATACTCCACATAAATGTGACAGTAATATATTATTATTACTATTATATTATTATTATTATTATTATTATTAAACAATATTACGACATTGTGGAGTGACCGAGCTAAGATTTCTTTCTTAAGATTTGTGAAAGTAAATTTAATTTCTTTGTAATTGTTCTGCTAAATTATAAATCTTTCTCCACATGTAGTACAAAGTACGATTAAATGACTATTGACACACGAATATCGTGTGTCTCTGTGACCTAAAAAGTTATCGTTGAGAAAACTGGCATGGAAGTTTGTGAATGAACTAACGTATACATGAAACAGGTCTTTTCCCTTTGGCTGATGTCACATCTGCGTTTTCTCCGCTCCGTCCCGCTCCGCTCATGCAATGTCACATCTAGTGGAGCGGGCGTCAGGGATTAGGAGTAGGGGAACGTTAGTAGGGGTGGAAGGAAGGTCATTCAGGACGGGAACAGACATTCTTCGCGCCTTGTTCAGAGAATCCATGCAACTGCCCGCTAACTACTCAACGCTTTTATTGTAAAACACGTAGCTACAGGTAATGAAAATGTTTAAAGTAATAGTTATTTCTACTGTGCAACAGACACCACGACGACTATTATCGTATTTCATAAATAATTGAAATAGACCCGCTATACATAGATACCAATATACAGTAATAGTTAAATATACTTATATAAGAAATAAATAACGTACGACATTTTTACTGACGATATATATATATATATATATATATATATATATATATATATATATATATATATATATATATATATATATATA
>NNCF01128605.1:94717-158066 GCA_002313205.1 Laupala kohalensis
ATACTTACATAATTATTTAATTCAAATATAATTCCCTTTTAAAATGTACTCTTACCATGTAATTTATTAATAATTATTGATAGATAACTACCATCCAAAATACTTAACATGATTGACTCAATTTTTGTTTAAAAACAGTTAATATTAAGTAATAATATACATTCTTAATTTACGCTGTAAATAATGCCAACTGTAGGACAATTCATCTATGTTAAAAAATTGTTAATATCATATAATTTTGATAATTAAAAACACAACACAATGCAAATTCTGAATAGAACATACACCATGACTTCACAAAAATAGTACGACATGGAACTCAAATTGAGGAACAAATATGACAAATAATTGAAATGTAAAGCTTTAAAATATAGCTGTGAAATTGCGCATTTCTTCCTTCTTACCTGAAACCAATATTTTTGACAATTACACAACGAAAATCTGAGAAGACTACAAAGAATACACAAAGAAGTCAAAAATAGTGAAACACGAAAATAAGAAAGCTTCAGAAAAACGAACTCCACTAAAAAGGACGAGAATAGTTTTTTTATAAAGCAGTGAGGAAGCACCAGAACAAATACTCAGTGATATTATAACTCAGTGTTGCAATAATTAATATGGATGTTGGTATAATTAATAATCAGCCCGTAGAAATGGAAGGAAATGATATTCGAGGAAGCACCATGAAAGAAATCACCCGCTGTCTTTCTCGCTTCTCTCAATATACCCATCTATTAACACTTGTGACCTTCAGCACGCGACAAGGTCACGCAGGAAGCAGCGGAGATCTCCGCTGCGCGCCCGCTAGATGTGACATCGCCCATAAGTTAACACAGGTCGGCGGACGCTCCGCTCCGCAGACGCAGATATGTCATAGGCTTTTGATGCGATTTATTGACTCTTGCTGCCACGGTCAGACAAATGAGAATGCAATACTCTTGGATCGAGTGTTGATATCGAGGACCGTTAATGCGTGTAGTTCCGCTCAAATCTCCTACCGAGTTCTTCTCTCGCGTCTTCCTCGACACTACGTAGAGTACGAGGAGGTAAGGATGGTTCGGACATGAGATGGAACAAAGCGGGAGTGAAATGCACAGTGTAGTACGCAGGAAGGGATGAGGTGCGTTGCATTTGTCGCCCGGCTGCTAACGGACGCGCTGGCGCGCGAACTCGGGGATAACACGTAGGGATTGCCTGCGCCGTCCCACGATGCATCCTCCCACGGGGACCGTCACGGCTGTTCGTCCTTCTCTTCTTTTCTATCTTTCTTTCTTCTCGCGGAGCTTTGATGTCACCACGCGCATCGTCTTTTGTGTTTCCCTGAAAATGGGCGAGGGATACAAATGAGAGGCTCACAAAGGCGAAAGAGAATCTCATACGAGCTGCTCGTTGGGTGACACGGGCGGCGCGCGTCAACGTCCACTGCTTTCTCCGGTTTCTCATTCTTGCCTTCTGATTGCTTGGACGCGCTTCTCCCTGTCTCGATCTGCGAGTCTCCTCGATCTCAATATGAATCGTCCACTCAAAAAAAGGGACTGTGACAAATGTCCACGCGTCGAAGTGACTTCGAAGAAAATTAATGAAAAATAATTTTTATTAAACAATAGTCGATGAAAAACTGGAACTTATCAACGAGCGAAATGAAAATTCATTTCCTAACTATTTTATTGCAAACGCTCATTGTATCTTAAATAGCATTTAACCATACCGCGAAACGGATTGATGATGATGGCTCATTTTTGTGAGCACAGGAGTTTAACATTTCAAAATAATTGAAATTGTCAACGTTCAGTTTTATTTCAAAAAATAATATTATTTAGTGGAAGAAGTAAAAATTGAAGCAAACGGTGACTCTTAGTAATGAGAGACGTTTTAGAAAAAGTCCACAATTCATTTTTGCAGAATGTAAAAATTATTTTCGCTTTCTATTAAATTTTTAATTTCCGTTGGATGTCTGCGAAAGGTTATGTTGGTCTAAAGTAATTTTGAAATGTTATGTTCACTTATTTTTTTCCATTTCAAACTATGTGGAAACACTCTTAAGAAAATAAAAAATATCCTCGTTTCTTAGTTGTAAGGGAACTTGGTGAACCATATTTGAATGTATTCAGATTTGATTTGCATGACGGCACTTAATTTGAATCGAACAGTTATAGTGATGTTTACCTTTCATGTCAATTATGTGCTTATCAGTTATTATGTCAGTTTCTACTCACTTTTTTATTTACTGAATACCTATTCGCATTATTACTTGGGATGTCCACGTATGCCATCTCCTCTTATTACCCCTACAGTATCTCAGATTTATCTCATTGTCCCCCAAACTCAAAATATTATTGTAAGTATGGACGGGACAATCGGAGGTGTTAAACGCTGTCAAACAAAGATATATGTGGTAGGAGGTATCAAAGATTCGCATATTTAGCTCCGCAACCATGACGTTTGGCGTTCAAGCGTTACATTCCACAATATAAAGAACTAATTACAGACCAGTTCTCTGGCTTTTCATATTACCTGTGCGTGTCATTTGATTGGAAGTCATCTTTATTCCATTGTCGGTGTATGCAGAAATTTTTTTCCCTTTTGTTTCTACAAATACCCGAGAACTAATAGTTTTATGATTTTTTGTCCTTTCAAAGTCCGTGAAATGGGATATCTTCCTTATTTCATTATAAATTGTTAGTAAATAGCAACTCATTGTTAAAGGACGATTTAAGCTTGAAATGTACAACCACGTACTCAAAGTAAAAATTATGATGTATAAAGACAACATATATCAAGCCTAGTCATATATAAGCGCAAGTAAAACTGATTTTAATATACTTTAAATATTGCGCATTATTGATAAATTCTTCACTATAAATTACAAATCTACTTTTTAAATTTCTTGATAACTTTTTTGTTGTTGCTAATACGTATATGCTAATGTATCGTACGTCCAGTTTTTAGTGATTTTTTTCGGTTTTTGAACATAATGACTGGGAAAGTACACGTTGCTCAGGATAGTTGGTTCTTCATTTCTTTCGTTTAAGTATTCTTTTTAATTACAACGTGTACTATGATATCCATTGACATTCGCAGAAAAACATACCCTCTTGCTACATTTGTGTTTTTATAACCTTTTTCAGTATTTTTTGCGATGTTTCCTCTCCAACGTAACAACAATCAATTGAATCCACCGTTCTTGTCCGTGACGCAAAGGGCGGGTGGCGTTTCTATCCGAGGGAATCAATGTTGGGCGACAGCGGCGATGCCGTGGGCGAGAGCTCCGCCTCTTCCTCCACCGCCTACCTGCCACACCCTTCGGTCCCGCCTCATTAGGCCGCTTTGCCCGCCGAGCTGACGCGCGCTGAAATATGTCGCGGGGCGAAATGGTAGCGGGGACCGAGGGGTGACTCGGGAAGCGGACGAACGGGAGCGGAATTGGAGGCGCCCGAGGCGATGCGGGGGCATCGATCAACCCTCCGGCAGGCGTCGCCTCCGAACTCCCCCGCCTGAGAGCACCGCTGTCTCCCCACGGCGCGTAAACAGTGGTGCCGCTATAATGATGTAGAGGCTGCTGTCTCCAAAGTGGCGCCCGAACAGTCAGTGGCAAGTGTTTTCTCTGATTCTTTCGCGATATTAGGTCCTGTCGTGAATGAAGCGGGATCCGCCACAGCTTTTAGCACACTCTAGTCGGTGCATGAACATCTCGTCGAGAATTCGAAATTTCTTTTCGAGACGGTTTTCCTCCCTGTTTACTTTTTCACGGGTAGAATTTCCTTACGTTTATATGAACGTTTACTGGCGCTTTTTAACAATAATGTTCTTCACGTTTCTTTATTACTTCAATTTCCGAAGGTCATTTACATTTTATCTTATTTTACCCTCACTACTTCTTGTTAGAATGAACCCTATCTCGATACTCCTCCACTTCTCCACGTTTAACCTTCACCTATTAATTTATTTCTCTCATCCAATTTACGATGATGTTTCCATTGCGTGAGCTGCTTTGTCGTATTCAAAACAAGAACTGTAGACACTCTGTATTCGCTTCGATTTCCGCTGAACTAATCGTGTTTCCGCTCGCCATTTGTTTTCTTTTTGTTTCACTGAGAAATGTTTACCTTTGACTGTGGCGCCGACTTGTTTTCCTCGCTCTCGTATTTATTTATCTCTTCGCTGCTGTTAGCAATTACTTCCTGTTCGTTTCGTTTATCTTCCTTCACTTTGTTTTCAGTGCTCTTGTTGTACATAGTCTTTCATTCTCACACTCTTCAATGTATTGCTGATATTCTTAAATAATTTCGGTCCATTGTCTTTCTCCTCATCTCATTTTAATGCGGTACTCGAACTATGTTTGATAGTATCTTATCTCGTATCCTCATCACGTTGCTGTCTCCAACCACTTCATTTCAACTCTAAAGCCGATCCGCATCATATTATTATTACGAACATTTTACATGTCATTACGAACCCCCTCCCCGCCAGGCAAAATAATTGTGAAATCAGTATCTTAAGACACAAATTCTAAATGTAGCTTCTGTATATTTTACCAAAACGATGAATATTATTTCAATCAAAATATAAAATTAATTTCTTCGATGTATAAATTCTTTTATTTTTCATAAAAATTAAACACAAAAAAATTGTTTCTTCTAGGAATAGAATTATCTTAGTGTTGTTTATACGTATAAACGTTATTCTGTGAGTTGCATATATTAATTTTCTCTTTTATTTCTCATAGGTATAAATAACAGAACTTGAAACTTTAATTATAGAAGCTATGTAGATCGGAGATATATCTTGTTTAATTTATTTAATAAACCAAGCAGTTCACTACCAACTACATATTTCTATCATATTCGTGCGATAATGAAGTTTGTCAAGCTCTAGGCACATTTTTGCACGTGACTCTCTCCTAGCTTTAGGCGCATTATCGCTTTTTAATATAGATTTGGTTTATATTTCTCTTGTCTCCTCCTATTTCAGTTCTTCGTCTTTGTTACGGAGACTCATTCTTTTATCTTCTTCTTCTAGATCCCCTTATTTTTACCTCTCCTTTTGTTTGTGTTCCATTTCCCGTTCACTGTGAACCGCTTCACTACCAACCTCCATGCCGACTTCCCCGCGACGTGCTTTCCCGAAATGTCTCTCGCGAACATTCTCCACGTATCTTTCCACAACATCTGCTCTCCTTCTCATTCTCCACCTGTCACCTCTCTGTTCTGTGAAGGTCGCCCCGAGACAAATCAGCGTCTGTGGGGCGTGTATGGGTTACCCGAGAGCCTGCGTTCGAGGTGGCTCGTGTAGACGGACGACCAATAACTTGTACGATAGGGCGAGTGTAAGAACACAAAGAGTGCAGGATGGTGACGCTACAATTTTACAGTATTGTTGAGATTTTTGACTTTGTACGTCTTAAAAATTCACTGGGTGTGCAGAACAATGCGACCATTTATATTGAATAAAAATATTTTTTTATTTGATGGCCAACGTAAAAAACTAAACTATCGGTTGTTGGAGATGAAGCTTATTTAAAGAATCATTTCATAAAATATTCCTTTCTTAATTACTTATTCAATACTTTGCTGCATATCTATGAGAGGGCACAAAGTTAATACCCTAACATCCTCAATGTCAACGTGAATGTGAAGTCGAACTTTGCTATCCCCCTTAACGGATTGTCTTTAAGGAGAGTTATATCTTGTATTAAATAAAAATTTGTGTGTTTCCATAACTAAACATTGATGTGGTTTTCTCTGGACGATTGAACAATCAGACTGACATTTTAGTATTTCGTGACTGTTATCATAAAAAAAATTTTATATTTATATACTGAGCTAATGGCTACAAACGAATGAGTCGAATTGACAAATTCATCTTCAAATAAGAACTCATGATATTCCTTTTCCGTTTAAAAATAGATCATTATTCATTTATATGCAATTATTTTCCAGATACTGAAAAAAATATTTTGTTTTTATGAAAGTTGTGTAAATGTATTATGATATATCAACTAAATACCTACTTCCAGAACTGACGAAACATTTTTATTTAACAATGAAAACTACTGCACATTCACTCTCGTTTTATATAAGTTGCACTGCTGTCGGGCGGCCTCCATGTCCTCCATGGATTTTTTTTCTCATTCCACTAGTGTAGTAAATTAATTCTTCATTCAAAATTTTCATTTTATCACGACGCGGTCCTTACTCAATATTTTAAGTCTTGTATGTATATTTTTCAAGGTGAACTGTACACTAAATGTATTATCTGTTTATTCTAGAGAGAAGGTAATGTGACAATCGTTGTCTGAGGTAGGTTATTTCTTAGCGCCAGCAGAAGAAGAGAATTCACGATTTTCTCATATGGAACCTTTTATAGCTATCTTAGCACGAGTTGTTGTTGTTTGTTTTCTCAACACCCCTTCCCTTTACCCCTCGTAAACTCCACAGTGTCTCTTTATTGCTTCTGTCTTTCTTTATCAAGTCCTATATAAGCTTGTAGCATTCTCTGTCAGAATGGTCTGACATTAATTTATTTCTTTTTTGATTCTAGAATAAATTTTTAAACTAATGATAATGTAAGTAAGAAGCTTTTTAAATTACATTAATCTGTTAACTATTCAAAAGTCAAGCTGTCCCACGAAGTTGCCAAAGGGGTTCGCGGAGGGTAGAGCTTCGCCATTTCTTGGCCTCGGCACAAGGAGGAGGAGATGAAGCCAGCATCTCATTCCGACCCCAAGTTTGACCCCAGGATAGTCCCGATACTCATTTTACAGCACGCTGAGCAGGCCTGGGAGTCAGTCTGAATGGTGGGGCGTGATGAAAAATCCCCGACCCTCCAGCCAGTAACTTAGTGCTCTACCCACTGAACCACGCTGACTCCATCTTTTATCCATTAGTCCTAATGATTATTAAGTAATTTCTTTAATTGTGTAAAATAATTACTAGAATATTGTACAATATCTTACAGTTTATCTAACATAATTTCACTTAACTGAATGTTACGTCAAGTAAAACTATTATAACTAAGTGTCTATGGACCTCCAATTATGTGAAATGGTTTTTATTGAAGGTTAAAAAGTCGTTTTGTGTGTATTATGTATGATACATGGTGATGTTTCTTTCCTCGAAGGTTTACTTCAATGAGAACTCAAAATACTGGGGGAGAGCTTAGTTCCGTGCTATGAGAAGCGATGAATGAAAGTATGTGAGATTTTCTACACGCGCGTACGGAACGTTCCTTCCTTCGTTTTCGACAGTCCTGAAGCTTTGTTCGAAGGTCAAGACCAAGGCTACTAGTATACTATTTTCCTCTGCTAACTGATGAATGACGCGCTATTATTTTTATGTTTTCTTAAACTATTTATTTACAAGAAGAAAACGTCGTTTTCTTTTCCAAGATTTCCTTTATTGTACGGCCATACACTGAGACAGTCAATAAGTACTAACATCACCTTTAATGGAGCTGACTTTTTCAGCGCTGCTTTAAAGAACCAAAAAATACAAATACATTGGTATAACATTTATTGACTTGGAACGAACAACAATGTCGTAAAAAGTCTGCCAGTTTTCAAATTCAAATTTCTTATTGTGTAGACACAGGATTGAGTGCTTTCCACCCAGCGCCAGAAGACCTCTCTCCGCCGCGAGACGTGCTCTTCTAACCACTCTGTTCCAATCCATTTTACTAGGAAATGTTCAAAAAAGTCGATGTACTGTTTGGATGTTCTTATTTGTCAAAAATCAATCAATTTGATATTTTAGTGTTTATTTTTCTTGGACTCTAGAGAGATGCTCAAAATATGAATTGTTCCATTTAAGTTAGAGATGGGAGAGAACCTTGTTTTGCTGGAAGCAATACATACAAGGTAGCCTAAGGGTCAAGTGTAAGAAAAAACAGTTCGATTTAAGGAAAATTAAAAATTCCAATATCTCTGCAACTAAAAAGATAAGTCATTTGAAAACCTCATTTCCATAGTTATACGTTAAATTTTATTTACTCATTCGATATATTTTGTACCACAGAAAAGAGGGAGTTTTATGAATTTTTTGTGTTTCCTGAAGATTGAATCTAGTTGGTTTTGACCACAATTTGTATATAGTGACAATTTATAAAATAATAATTTCACCACTTCAAGAACAATGCATATTTTAATACATATACGTACATTAGATCAATGAACGTTGAACTAATTGAATTGTTTGCTAAACTTTCTATATTAAAAGATAAGAAAAAAGAGTTACCACGCTTCGTATTTTCTGAAGTGTATTAGTTTTTCACATATATTTTTAATAAGTACATTGGCCTTGCAAATTATGGTAAAGGGATGGTCTTTTTTGAAATATATTTTTGATGTATTTTACTAATCTTTATGAACTCCTCGTGGAGTTCGTATTGACTGCAGGTTAGAGGACCTTCTTAAGCATGATGATCCCAAAGGCCACTAAATTCAACGTCACGCGCCTCTTGCCCTGTCACCACCACTAGTCCTGACTCTATCCCAAGGGTTCTGGCCAAAGGGTGGTCTTGGCAGGCCGCAGCTCGCAACAGCTCCTGGCTCGAGCATCATGCATTCGGCTGACCTGTGGCTTGTGATTGCCGTATTCAGAGCACGTACACACATACTCTTACTCGTGTCCTCTTAGCAGTACACGATGGTTCGAAGTGGCGTGCCCACTGCCGTTCACTCCGTCCCTAGATCGTGAGTTCACGAAGCCCAACAGGTGTTAAACGTATTCTACAAGCCAAAACGCCCCCGGACGGCGGGTAACTCGCCACCGTACCGAGCAAAGCACCGGTTGCAAACACGGAAGAGCCATCCGGCCATTGCTTCCTCTTCCCTTTCCTCGACTCGACTTACCTACCCTCAGAAATACAACAATCCAATTCTTTCAGAAAGCCATTGTAAAACGTAGTTGTATCTCCCCCATTTCTAGTTATTCTACTCTAGACCTCGCTCAAGCCTTTATATACTGCTTTCGAGGCAGAACATGCCATGTAATTTTTGTTTGTGCTGTAATCCCGTTCTTCTCATCCCACAAACCCAACTTAAGTCGTCCTCGTTTCCCATTGCCTCTCCTCTCTTTGCGTCTGATCATCCACTTGGTTCTTGTCCTCCATGCGCATCTCTTCTTCTGTAGGTGACTCTGTCGGCAACTGTGCCTCCCGTCCATACGGTCCCACCATCGCCACCTCTTGCGGCTGTGTTGCACCGGATGGGAATCGCTTCGCGGGACAATGGAAGGCCAGGCATTCCGGGACAACGGCCAGTTTTCGCATGGTGGCTAATCCGTCGAGAAGGTTTAACAACAGAACTGATGGGATTAGCATGGAATACCGAGAGATCTGCTCTGGATTACTGCATTCAGAGGAGAGAATTAGAACATTAGGTAGCACCTTAATAGATGTGTTGGTGTTGAATTGGTAATGGTCCTTAATTACGGTTTACCGTTTAGTTAATTTTGGTGTGTAATGGTTAAGAATCATTTAAGCGATAATAATTATTACGTTCTATGAGCATGTAATACAACTCTGTCCACGATAAAAAGTATGTCATTAAATTTTCTAAATATTCGCAATTCATTCCGAATTATTCGCATCCACTATTTTATCAGTGGTCTGAAGTAAAGCATGGCTTTCTGTTAAGTATGATGAAAGGTTTTCTTCACACCATGAGAATAAAACATAGGACAACAGTTTCTTTCTTCCGCAATAGTTTTTATTCTTCCTTCAATAGTACGCAAAAACTACACAAAGTAAAATACAAATATTGCTTGTTGCTTCTCCTTCATCTTTTCACGAAAGAAAAAAATTCCTGAGATGATAGAAATCGAGACTTTTCTTGGTCATGTGAACGGATGGATGAATTCACTCCCGTGTTCATGTGAGACGAGCATTCTTTTTTGTTTTTTTTTAGACGAGCTACAGAATAATAAACATGCACACAAAAGAGTAATGTTATGTGCACGATGATTCACCGAAGTGAAACATGCAAAAACGTGTTCGAAGAACCTGCATGTTTTTGTTGAAAACTAATTAAAGAGTAGCAGCAATCTTCGTTTCTTTTGCAAGAGCTATTTAGTGCGGGTTGCCGACCTTATGTGATAAGGTGCGGAGTAACGACTCGGTAATAAAGTGAAGGGGAACATGTACGACGTCGTGCTTCCCGGAAGTAATCAAGGCTGCGTGTTTCCGTGGCTACCCGCGGTGACACACTGCACACTGCCGAAAGTTCTCTCCATCCTCATCGCTGCCGTTCCTGTGTTGCTTTCCTTCTCCGCTCACCTCTTATCCTTATCCTCTCTTAGGTCTTTGCTCCACTTCACGTCTCCTTGTTTTGTTGAGCCTACCCCGCTCCAGTTACATCAATGCATCTTTAACTCTGATACCTGTCTTAAACTAACCTCAACTTCACTCCTTTTACTATCGTCCGTTCCTCTTGTTAGCATGTCGTTCTTGTTTTCTCGTTGTTTTGTTTTCTTAACTTTCATGTGCTGTTCATTACGCACTTAACGTGTTGTAGTTAATTTCTTAATTCCTGAAAGCCCTTAATACGGCGAAACTTCGTTATTGGCTCTGACGATACGCGTTATGAAACATGAGCACGACCCATACTTCGACGCATCGTCGATAAGACGCGCTATATTGGCTTGTTCCGGAGGGAATATGGAGGTGAGAAATATAGGTGAGTGACACTTGATAAGCGGATGGGGAAATTTAACTTCGTGTAGACTCACTGATGAAGCAAACGGTAGTTAAGTAAACCAGAAACAAGATTCTTACCGTTAGGTGGCTATATGGAGCATATGTATTACGTTCCGTAACGAAATAAGAAAATTTGAATATTGTGAGAGTGACAGAGAAAAGGGACAACGTAAAGACGAAATCATTAACTTAGATTGAAATAAAATTTATTCGCTATGAATCCATATCCACTCGCAATTTACGTGAATAATATCGAAGGTTTAATTCAAGTATATACTACAAACAACATTGTTATAAATTTTTTTAAAGAGAAAAAGTAAGTTTCTATGACATATTTCATCAAAGTGTGACCAATGTTTTAGGAAATACTGCATTAAGATTAGTAATCATTGTGTAAAATCAATTTATGAGCAAAAACTACTTTCATCAGGCACGTAACCAAGAGAAGGGAGCTCGGGGGTCCAGCACCAATGTAAATTCTAATGAAAGCACTTTCTTTCTATAAAATAACGTTTATTTCCCATTTATCAACAAATTAACTACTTGCAAACGAATTTAGAATATTGGAAATACGAATAACTTTAACGTTTACAACAATGTTTTGTCTATATATCTGGACCCTACTCTAAATGCCAATTTTTGTTTAAAAGCCTGGCGTCCACGATTTCTAACAGTTATAGAAAACTTAATTTATTCCGAATGAAAGCAAATTCATCTCAATATACCTTGCTTCCCTCGAGTTTTACTTCTTATATTTCTCAACATTTGGATAAGTTATTATTAACTATGAACTATTGTGTATCATATAAAACTATGAACTATTGTGTGTCTAGTGAAATGTTGTCAATGTTGTATGGCGAATTAAAGTTCCTGCAAATGAGACCTTCGTTATGAAGAAAAGTTTACAAGAAAGATAAACATGTAACACTGTGTCTCCATGAATTAAAAGAGCGTTAGTAGTTTACAAGGCAAGGATATCGTGAACTGGAAGGAGAAATATGTATGGCAGGAGTGAACTAATGAATGAACGAAGGAAGGATAGAATGAAAAGGAAGAAAAATCATGTATTACTGAAGAAGAGACTAGACGCACGTTGACAAGAGAGAACACACAAAAGAATCATTGGATGAGAATATAACATTAGAGAAGGGAGAGGGTTCGTTCTGGAAGGCTATACTGGGACATAAATATCTTGCTGAAACGACTAACCTAGACCGCTGATTGCTGACATATCCAAGAGCAAATAATTTATTCAGTAAACGTACTGCGAGATCGTTCGGCGTGATCTCTGCCATGAATGCGGACGGCGATATTGCAGCGAAAACAAGACCCGATTGAACACGCTCCGCACGTCGCAGTATTTTTCGCTTTTCCACTGCATTTCCAATAATGCGAGCAATAGCTCAGTAACGCTAGTAATACGTGATAATGCCTGTAGAATAGTTCATAAAATGAGTTACGCAGTGTGGCCGCTTCGTATTGCCATTACTCAAAAGAATGATTGCGGATCATGTGAAAAAAGGAGGAAACCTGTTTATTCCTTCGCTTGCCTGAGAGCAGCTTCCAGCATGGACTGAAGCAAGTGCGATACTGTAGTATGATTAACGTGAGCTTTTCTCTACGGATCTACTTTAGTAACAATTAAAGACAGTTTAATCGAGGTTAATTTGAAAAGGAATTTATTGAATGGTTTAGGATAATTTTAGATCGGAAAGTTCTCATTTGATGAGCAAGAAAATATTTTTATTTCACTTATTTACAATTTTACAATTTTCATTTAATTATAGACAAGAATACAGTTAGAAATAAAGTATGGCCATGCGATAATAATTTACTCTCCGGAGTCAAGCGAGGAACAATCCAGTTTCGTCCGGTAAAGAGGAAAACACCAAAGGAAAATCAAAGNTTATTTACAATTTTACAATTTTTATTTAATTATAGACAAGAATACAGTTAGAAATAAAGTATGGTCATGTGATAATAATTTACTCTCCGGAGTCAAGCGAGGAACAATCCAGTTTCGTCCGGTAAAGAGGAAAACACCAAAGGA
Organism: Laupala kohalensis; assembly: GCA_002313205.1. NCBI lineage: Eukaryota > Metazoa > Arthropoda > Insecta > Orthoptera > Trigonidiidae > Laupala > Laupala kohalensis. The sequence goes on from NNCF01128605.1 coordinate 107,460, forward strand.
AAATCAAAGTGAACGTCGACCATGTAAGAAACAATAAAAAATGTGCATTCTAATGATTTCGAATTCCACTCTATTATTAAATGTACTAATTCATGAAGGTTGCATTAGTTACGTTTGTAGTTATAAATTCTTTATATATTCTGAATAACAAGTATACTGAATTTGCAAATTACGTGATGAATACACCAGCAATTTTTTGTGTGTTTTCCTCAGGAAATGGAAGTTCATAAATACAGTATATACTAAAGCAAATGCAGTTTCTAATTAGGGGTGAACTAAAACCACTAAATTCATTAAAGTTTTCATATCTATAACCTGAAATATTATAATTCATTTTAACTAGTCAGAATTTTCAATATACCTCCCACAAAAGGTATCGTTATTTAAATCATTTTCAAATAAATATCACAAAACACTATTTATCAACTTATTTCACAAGTTTGAAAATGCAAGAATGCATTATTATTTCAAGAGGGTCTCTTGTGATTAAAATATTCTATGTTCATTCCACGTTAAAATGATTCATTTTCAGTCATGTCTTCTTCTTGTTTTCTTCTACGTAACGTTATGACAACTTTCAATTTTAAATATCCATTTATGGTTAGATTTTTCTGGTGTTGGTGTTGAGAAAGCTTAAAATATAATGGTATTCCACTTCAAATCGGGTCCCAAACTTTAAAAACTGAATACAGAAAAGAAAGGTGACGCTGTGACGACTTGGGAATTGATCAGCGGTAAGAACCTGGATATGCAAGAAAATCGAAGGCAAAAAGAAAAATCTCTTTAAAATTTCTATGAAATTTTTTCAGAAATATTTTTGTAAATTTGTATCCATAAATTGATTTTTTATTTCCATTTTACGTAGTTACGATTCTAGAACAAACGTAGCGTAAAATTTTTACGTTATATAATTAAAATCCAATTTAAATATTTACAATAATTTTTTTTATATCATAGCATTCGTTGATTACACAGACAATTTTTGTGCTGTGCTCCGGCAACATAGAGATTAAATAAACTACCACATACACAATCTGCGTGCCACTAAAATATCAGTTTTGTAAATAGAGCTGTTTTAAATTCGTGTAAATATGTGCCACTGTCAGTATTGTGGTATATATATTAAGGACATGTATAATGTGTAAATACCCACGTATTTTAATGTTTATTTCATATTTGATTCTTTAATGTAATGACGACGTGGTTGGCATCATTTTTATTTACTTTTTGATAGATTTAAAAATACAAGAATATTTGCATTACCTTTTATAATTGATAGAAGGGTAATAAAGGACCCAACATGTTTACCGTAACGGGATAGCAGATAGCTGTTAACATGCGCCCTGGCAACTCGCGACCAAAGGAAACCTGGGATCCGTTCACGAGCTCTCCCGGACGGATTGTGAGCTTGCTACTGATTCTGCGGCATATCATGAGAAACTGGGCTCGTGGACGGATCCTCCGAAGGACCCGGGCGTAAACACTATGAGCCGGGTCAGACACATTCCCCAAAACACGGAATAGATTCCAAACACATCTTCTAGATCCTATATGGCGTATAGACTTAACATGAGCACCGTATGTAATACTACAAACATCAACACAACATATTTCTTGCCTCGCGCGAGTCAACTCGTCACCATTGTCTCCAATGACGGCAGTTGGGTTGCAGCCAATAGAGTGTAGGCGGCACTTTGACAAGTGACACAGCTTCTGTGTTGTTTACAAGCGCCAGAGACTCATTGATAAGAACCTAACACCTCGATGAGAGAAGTGTGTGGACAAACTTGACACTAAAAATACCTGTGACAATGCCAAACGAAAGAGAGATGAGTTGATGGATCTGTTGTATAATGATGTTAGGGTTCCTACAAATATTGTGTTTGTAGAAGGTTTGTGAAACATTTTATATTGTATACAAATAATAGATAATTTTCAATAATCTCTAATATTTTGTTGTCTAAGTGTTTTGTTGGTTGAGACGGTGCATGCGAATAAGTGGTCGGTTTCCGACCATGTAAGTGCTGTTTAAGCTGATCTGAAAGTCCTTCCTGACTGGACAGTATATCCTTCAACTTTTCCGACCTCTGCTGCGTTTGGCGTTACCATAGAGGATGAACTATGAGCTGAACCCAGAAGAGGTGCTTGCCATAGGTTGATAGGTTGGAGAACCCTGTTAATGATACAGATTGTGTCTAGGATTGTCAAAGACATTTTAATAGATTCTTCCCAGTTCTTATATCTGTGAACAAGCTACCGAACCTGGCGTTGCACTTGAGTTTGTTATGTTACACTTTAACTCTACTTTAAAATTGAGAACAAGCGAAAATAGCAAGTCTCAAATAATTTTTTCAGATAGTTCCTTTCTTTACGACGTCGCAGCAGTGGCAGCGCTAAATAAGATGCAATACTTGTAATTTGTCATTTTATAAGATATTCATAGAAAATTGTCAACAATGCAAAAGTATCTGTCTTCGTCTGCGCGATCATACGTCATCAATGGTGACGACGTCAACAATCATCTTGTGGTTAACGTAGGTGAATTAATGCATCGTAAAGGAGCATTATAAAGTAATAACACTCACCTTAAGACAATTATCCAGAGGAAACAAAATACTATTGTGAGTACGACGTTGTTTTTAGGTTACTGTAAGTATAGTTTCTAAACAAAAAAATATCATGCCTCAATTAATTGATCGATAGAGTGCACTTCCGGTCTTCCGGTTCCAATCGAAGGACATAAACCCTTATTTCTTAATAGGAAGTTTCCTTTAGTTAGCAGTAATAAGAAGTACGCAATGCGTCCATACGAAGATTCATGAATCTTCAATTCACAGCTGTTAATTCAGTGTTTGTTATGGAGAGGAGTGAGAAGATCCCGGCAAACTTTGACCTTACGTTCACGAAGTGAAAAGACGTATTCCATCATGTCAGTTTCTTTTCCTACCTCAGGAGAAACTAATACATACATAGGTTCGTCCTTTTTATTTTATAGCCTTCCAGTAAAAACCGGTAGAGTTGTTGATGTAATGATGCAACGGATTTGCACCACTAGTTCCTCTTTCTCTAGTTCAGAATTATCTTTAGCTATCGAGATGTGTCGTTTGTCACTGATTATCAGTTTTATGCAAAATGCATCCTCTTTAGTAGAGGGAATTGCCATTTAGTTATGATGTGATCGATAAGTATGATTTTTTTATTACATATGTTAAGATGATGTTTTAAAAAAATTTCAAAATCTGACTTCGCGAGAAAATTGCATAAATGTGCATTTTTGATGCATTTTAGTGAATCGCTACACTGCACTACACTATGCAAAATACCTGTGAATAAATAAACTATCGAACTGATCAGGTATAAAAGTTAATCCTAGCCTCAAAAATCCAAAATGTATGATATTTCGTTTTTTTAACTAAAAATGCAATAAATAAAGGAAAAATCGGCGGATTTCATGAAAATTGAAAAAACGTGTATTTTGATGCTATAAGCACGTGGTTAATTTTTCGATAATAAACTTGAATTTTTACGACCTCAATAGGCATTTTTCGAATAAATTCAAATTCCCGCCATTTCATGCAAAATCATCGTAGGGCAAAATTTTTTCTTTAATTTGTAGGTATTTTATATGTATAGTAGCTGTTACAAAAAGTAGTTGGGGATATTAATAAAAATTGTTTAGAAGCAGCGCAAAAATATTAAGATTATATAATAAAATTTAAAGTACGGAAAATACCGAAAGAATTCTAATTTCCGCCTATAAAGAATTTAAAGATCACATCGCACTGCAATAAACTCGTTAAATCATATATCATTGAACAGTCGTTCTAATATTTTAATAAGGCTTTTACTATTGTACATTTGTTTAATTTTAATTTCACCCCAGACTTCGCAGGAGTACATCTTTCTTAGTAAGAATGTATGTAATGTATGAATGTATGACAGATTTTGCAAGCTAATTGTTAGTTGTATTTTATTCAGAATCTTACTTCACATGACTCATGTATTTTGTGATGTGTTTCATCTTCTGTATTGCTAGAAGATAAGGATTTTTTAATTAACTGTTAACGTGTATCATATTTAATTTTGATTTATCTACATTTTTGTCCAGAGTATCTATCTAATTTCAATTTATATTCCAATTTTATTTAATGTCTGAATTTATAATGTTACTGACATTCATACTTCAAAGTATGGCATTATTTATTATTTATTACTAATTTTAAATTTTTGTTAGTATGACTATTAATTTTCTATGATTAAGTACATTTAGGTTTTTTCGTGATTTGTTTTACGTTACTTCATGTAAATTATTTATGTATTTTAGCCAATTAAGTCCTAAGTTTTTTTGTAAACTAATTTTGGATTACTGGTCAACGTTATACAATTTGTCTCTCTTCAGAAACTACTGCCAAAAGAGGAATATCACAGATTATTGCGGGGCCGAGAGGAACCTCTGACCATACGTGCGGAGGAGGTCGGCTAGTCTCTGAGGCAGGAACACGTAGCAACAATCAAAATATTTATTACTCAGAAACAAAACAGAAGTATATCCAACTCAATAACAAAAAAACACTTTCATCCGAGATGCTTAATTTTCGGAGAAAGATAGGTTACCCAGCAACCGCGAAGTTGAAGAACATGGTAGCGTCCTTGCACACAGGTAGAGTGCCCGAATGCCGGCGCAATCTGCCCGGTCCACCAATTTCTCCTTGCACGCGGGGTAGTCTCCCCGATGCCGTCGCGAACCGTCGCCTCTTTGCACACCGGTCTAGTCTCATGTGTCATGTCCTTTTGATACCTTGTATATATATATATATATATATATATATATATATATATATAATGTGTGTGTGTAAACTATGTATATTATACCTGTAAATACAAATAAATAAATATAATACACCATTTTCGAATTGATTGTGTAATTGTTTTTGATAGATATTCTTATGATTTAAGTACGAAAAGTATCGAAAGAATTCGAATATTACTGAAGCTTCGTTGCCCGGACATTGAAGTAACGAAAACTCGTAAAGTAAATAGTAATAAGGAAAAAAATTAAGTAATAGTTGAAATAAAGTGTCTTTGATAAATTTAATTTCTGATTTATTGACGAACACATATATTGAAAATAAAGAATACGATTTCTAAGAAAACTTCTTCTAACGAAGTTGTAATCATCGGGGAAGACACAGATCTATTAGTTATTTTAACTGAATTAGCGTCATGGATTAAAAACAAAATACATCTTAGAAAACAACCACAAAAAAATGAAACACAATGTTTATATTACACACAGTTTTTATTTTCATATTCAAAGTTAAGAAAATAAATTTTGGTTTTACAAATTCTTTCCGACTGCAATACAACATCCACATTTTTCAACCACGAAAAAAAAATTATAATAATTCTAAAATGTTATTTTCACAGAAATGCTAACATTTTATAAACCAGATGCTACGAAGGCAGCATTAAGAAGTGCTGGGGAAGCATGTATTAGGGTAGTTCATGGATTTAACCCAACAAAGTATATTGAATTAAATGTTATGATGTTCATGCTTTTTCAAAAATCGGTTGAAGCCAAAAGAACTATGGCATATAATTTGTCTTTACTTACACCAGCACCTGCAATTCTTTATAAACACTCGTTAATAACAACTCTTTATAAACACTCGTTTATTTGCAAATCCAAACATGATTTGGAAGGGAATATTTAACTTTATTAGATTTTGGTTGGAAAAAATCTGATTATGGTTTAATGCCAATCAACCAGCAATACCAGAGAGTACAATTGAAAAAAATAAATTGTTCCTGAAAAAAAGGTTGCAAAACAAATACATGCTCATGTAGAACGAAAAACAGAAAATGCAATACCATATGTCGTTTTCGTGAACGCCCCCAACGAAGTTGTTGATAAAGATGATGAAGACGATACTGTATTTGCAGATGATGAATCAGACAATCTTGAAGTGTGAAGTAATTTAATGAAGATTCTGTATATACTAGTAGAGACTATTTTGATAATGAAACAAGCACAAATTTTGTGTAAGATACACAAAATTTTGATTCCAGTATAGACGAACCAGTTTGAGAAATTGAAGAAGATATATATGATTCTGAATATAGTGACTTGAATGACTCGAGCCAAATTAATAAGCAAAAGCATTGCTTTAACATTTTGATTTTTATACAATTTTAATTTTAACAAGAGACATTGGTTTATTAAATGTAATATTCCATTTATATCTTTTTGAAATTTTAACCACGTGTTTATAGCATCAAAGTACACGTTTTTTCAATTTTCATGAAAATATCATCAATTTTGGCTTTTTGAGGCTAGGATACACTTTTGAAGTATTTATACCTGATCTGTTCGATAGTTTATTTATTCACGAGTATTTTGCTTTTTTTTCTACAACTATTAGAACCGGATATATTTTTAAAAAAATAGTGTAGCGATTCACTAAAAATGCATCAAAAATGCACATTTATGCAATTTTCTCGGGAAGCTCCAGTCCGATTTTGCAAAAAAATATTTTTCACTTCATCTTGACATGCGTAATGAGAAGATAATCATACTTACGAATTACATCATAACTGGTTTTTTTGTTTAATTTCCCTATACTACTTCCGGGTCTTATTTTCACATTCTTCAGGATTCTCGTACTCTACCCTATTATTCAGTAGATTAAAATCCCTATATTCGTTTGTTTTAATATTTTGACTTGTAATTTAATTTTAATATTGAAAACTCTTTTCTGCATAACTTCAGCTTTAGGAAGAAGCTCTTGTTTTACTATATAAGTTTAAATAGCTTCCAATAGATAGCTTTTTGTTGACTAAAAATGAAATCATTAACGAATTTCATCATTATCTTTCAGAAACAAAGTCACTTACTTCCGGAGTTACTCAAGGTTCAATTTTAGGTCGTATTTTTTTGTATGTAAACGATATGTCATCCGCCACGCCCGATTGAAAAATGGTGCTCTTTGTGGATGACACAAATCTACTATGTAAACATGTAAATGCGCCAATCGTCTCGTCGTTAATACTAATAAAACAATATCCATGTCATTTTACAATAGTATAACGTATCCACCTATATCACTTTCCATTAACGGAACCCAAATAAAACTTGTAAGATAACAAAATTTTTAGAGCTTCATATTCAGGATAACCTCAAATGGAATTGCCATTAATCATGTCAGCTGAGCTTAAGGTCCCGAGTTCGAACCCCGGTCCCGTCTCCCATTTTCATTCGACGTAACATGATTAATCTGTTACCTGGCGGTGAGGTTCACCGCAATCTAAGAGATTTCTATGTTTGGAATTGCCATATTGATAATCTGAATTCCAAACTAAGCAAATTGTGCAATGCATTCCGAATTTTAGTCAACATTGTAAGTTGACACATTTCTCGCTGCGTTTATTTGCAAGTGTTTATTCTAATTTTCGATATGGCATTATTTCCTGGGGTCAATCCGTTCAGACCTTTCAAACTTTTAGAATCCAGAAGAGAATAGAGAATTATATGTAAATCTTAAACCCGAAATTCATGTATACGTTTATTTAGAGAATTAAATATTCTCTCTTTCCCTTGCATATTTATGAAGTAGTCGTGTTTGTTGGGACATAAATATTATAATTCCTTCCCCGCTTTAGAAAAATCACGAACACGACACTCGCAATAAGTCTTTTGTTCATCGTCCTGGCGTGTCAAAAAAAGGCCATATCATTCAAGAATAATTTTTTGTTCTTCCCAAAAGTATAGAAGATACAAATAAACTAAATCTCTTCAAATTCGCGATTAAAACCTTTTTTATGAGCTATTGTTTCTATGATGTGAGATAATTAACTGATTTTAATAAAAGAAGTCAATGAAAGTTTCAATTTCCCAATAAATATTGTTTTCCATGTGACTTCCAGTTATGTAAGTGATGTTAATTTTTTTATAATTAATCACGTAATTTTTGTAGTTCTCTAGATTCAGATTAAATTCCTTTTTTCATGTATATTGCTCTTAATCCTTCATATTTATAATAGTTTATTTCTAACTGCGCTTCCGTGGCACGGTTGTGTACTTTATCTTTGTTACCCCATCCTGGCCCGGGTTTTTCTTCGGATAGTGGCGAATTTTTAGTTCGAATTTTTACTGTACAAAATATCTAAAATTCATTTCTTTTAAACATATTAAATCCTCCACTGCCCTTGAACCCTTTATCGGAATTGATAGGATTGTCCCTTGTTTGTTTCCTGGGAGAAACGTAGTTCATTATCCTCCACGTGGTCTCTGATGTATCCATCTATTTCTCAAATATCTTCATTTTAACCTCTATGTAATGATTTCACTTTTTCAATAGGTATGCTAATCCTATGTACCCAACGTTTTCTGCTTCACCTTTTATCTATTACTTCTCAAATCCCAACACATCACACATCAAATCACACGAAACCATCTTTGCAATTGTAAGTCTCCAACGTATCTTCTAGACCCGCAAGGTATGCCTTCAATTGAACCTCGAAACGTGCTGACCATGAACTTCGTTATGTCTTTCCGAATTTAACACCAAATTGTCCTTTGCATCTCATCGTTTCACGTTTCTACTGAATGTTGCCACAATAGATCACTCTTTTATTCGAAATAATATGTTTCGCAAAATCTAAATAATTTTACGGAGCACTCAGATAGACATTTATTTACCTTGATTTATTTATGGATTTGTGATGAAAGTTAATTTTATATTATATAAAGTATATAAATTAAACACAGATTTTACCAAAATTTTATTTATCATACGAATATTAATGTATTACACAGATATTTTCTAGTTTTCGGAAATGTTGGACATTAAAACTCGTATTACTTACGTTTTTTCAAGGAAAGTTGAAGATAATCATGATTTTTTGATGAAATAAAGGATAAGACAGCAAGTCTATTGACTCACTAGCATGATAGTTGTCAAGTACTCATTCATAGAATTTAATAATTTAAGCTGAGAAATAAGAGATGAAAGTCACAGAATATTTTATGTAATACTAAATTAGACAGTTTTAAAATTTGAAATCCAAAAACATAATCTGGTTTCAGGAGGGGTTCCAACTTGAATATACATTTTCCAGTCACTCTTGAGCGTAAATTTCGGAAGAGCAACGAAAGATATCAAATAAATTTCATATTTTAATCAGAATTACGAGGGAAGATAAATTTGTTGTTAAGATTATAGGTCAGTATTTTTCTTTTTTGTTGCTTATGAAATGGGTTCTGTTGAGTTGCTGGGTTAAAATAGGAGACAGAGATCGCTTAACAAACATTATATTAACACTAATATAGTGACGTAACATTGAATGGATGAACCGCTGTATAGCAATAATAAAAGATTTAAGATAGTAAAGAGTGAAATGTTTGAACAATTTCCACTTTCCTCTAACGTGGCACGTCTTTTAGACCAAGGTATAAAGACACATGAAGATATCGCTTTTACAATATCAAGTAGATAAATTACCTAATTTAAAATTCTAATAATTCATTTTTAGATCTTTTGAGTGATTATACTGACATCTTAGAACATAGAATGTTTGCTAAAGAGGAGTGATTTGGGTTTTAATCACTTTGAAAAAGAAGAAAGACTCAACTTCATTCGTCGTTCAAATTATTTGAATACTAATTCACGTTTCTATTATTTTCTTTCCGATTTTAATTTCATCGTGTATTTCCATGAACATGTCATAATGCCGTACTATTATCGTTGATTTAACCAAAATGTCGTCTGGAGAGAAGTACCTCGGTAATTTTTACGATCGCGGCATAACTGTTTGCCCACGCGACCAACTTCCTTCGTCGCGGAAAATGGTATTGTAACTCATAAAGCGAGCCAGTTCATGGTAAGCGTGAGATTTCGCAAATAACACCCATGCGCTGTTGTGTGAGCTTCCAGACGCCTCTTCCGGAGGATCTCGCGGAGGAATCTGGAAGCAACGAGCGGAAATGCGTCGACACAATTGGGGAACGCGTTAGGTTTTCTTTCCTCAAATGTGTCGCAAAGGTGGAGTAAAGGCTTTGTGAAAGCGACAAGGTAAATGGAAGGAACTGTCAGAGTGGATTTGCGCCGAGAATGGTCACTGCGAGGAATGAGAAAAAGTGTACGTTCTCTAAAACAAAAAAAATGTGTTGGTTTTTCATTTCTTACGAAACATAGATTCATGTTGACTTCCCTTGGTAAGTATTCATATCATGTAAAGAATTCAATTTGTATATTGAATATCTTACTCCAGTCTCTTCTCGAACATTTCAGTATTATTTAAGATAATCACACATTAATTTTTTATTAATTTATTTCTCAATTGTCTTTAAGTGAACATTTCTGTAAAAATTATTTATGTATAAAGATATCTCTACATCATCTCGTCTTGCTCAAGATTCTGCTTTGAGCTTCAGTAATCAGATGCAGACACTGTACAGTTAATTGGAACTTAACACGAAATTTAAAATAGTGATCTTGGATGATCATGGTGTAGTGAATAATATGTCATGTTAATCGGTGTGAATGTATTTAGATGTTGGTTAATAATTTATGCGAACTGAGTCCATCTAATAATAATTTCATTTAGGATTTTTTTCCCAATTGTTATTAAACTCATTAAGGATAACATAATTTCTTAACTCTCAGAAACCTTCCATTATTCACTGGATTTCACAAGATTGAGTGTTGAAATTCTAAATGTTTGACGAGAAACAAGAGACAAGATTTAAAAAAATTTATTTATCGTCTTTTGAATAATTATTTGACATCTTCGAAGTGTGTTTCTGCACCCAAATATCGACTTGGAACAAATTAAGAACTAATTTTTTTAGGAATTGCGGTTTGTAGATTATTCAGAAAATAATTTGATCTACATTTCTATTTTTTTTTAATTATAGATCTGACAAATTTATTTTTTGTGAAATATGTAGCCATACATTAGTGTGTAGTCATCTAACTTATTAAATAGACGATGCAGATTTGAAGACTTTGCAAAGCTCTGGAGGAAAGAGAGGTAAAATGCCCGTCTGGGAGAAGTCGTGAATGAACAGCGCAGTCATCGCCCTGAGGGGTTGTTGGCGAGTTTCCTGTGTTCCTTCCTCCCACCCTACCGCACCGGCTTTTCGCCCCCGGCCATGCCCCACCGCGTCCACCGTAGCCGAGGATCGCCGCAGAGAAATTAACGCGGTCGCGCGTTTCATTTCCCGCATACCTCAACTGGCCACGAGTGCGAGGCGTGGCGTGAACAAGCGTCAGGACGAGTCGTGGTCTGTGCTGCCTCGGGATGCCAGCCGCCCACCTACACGCATTTCAACTCACTGTTCGTGAAAGCGCCCACTTCCATTTCCTCGCCCATCAGTCGGTGTCGCTCACTGGACTTTCGACCGTTCCACTTTTTTCGGCGTTCTTTTACCCCTTTTTTGCATTTTCAGTCGGTCAGTGTGTTTTAGAACTGACTCGGGTCAGGAGTCACCAAAGTCATCCCCATTCGTTTATTTTTAATATATATTCAAATTGTTGGATAGTCCCCGGGGGGAGTGTCAGCCGAAGCCAGCCACCCCATCAGTCTCTGGCTCGCCTGTCACACGGCTGTGAGAGTCCGCTCGCCGCTTTGGCTCTGACCTCCGACACGACCCCAGGCGCCAGCAGAGCTTCGCTGCCGTCGATAGGAGGATTGCAGCGGCGGGAATAGGACACATGTGGAAGTGGACACCCGGGAGGGAGATGATGGGAGTGTTTCTCGCCATGAAGACCGTGATGACGCCGGAAGATAATCGAAATGCTGTGATTGAGGTAGGAATGGAGCTGTTCACAATGCAGTTGGTGATGCGGGAGAGGGAGGAAACTATATTGATGCCGGTGCTTGTCGAATGCTGATGGTTGTAAAGGTCCTATGACTTTGAAGGGGATGACTCTCGTGGTTCCGTGATGACTGTGGTGATGTGTAATCCAGGATGCACTACAAACCGAAGAGCAAAATTCGTAAGTTTAATGAGAAAATTGGGGTGACCTATTTTGACAATGACGAAATACCCGGCTGGGATGACGCCGTTAGCGAAAGTGACGTATACGAAGCGCTGGAGCCGGGAGGTCGTCCGCAATGGATCACTGGTTGCATGGCGGAGACCCTCATTTTTGCCGTTCGGCCCCAATCGAGCGTAAACAGCTCATTTGTCATACTTAACCGTGACCGTGTTCCCTGGACTAATGCTGTGCATCGATTGTTCCTTGGGCGCCGACATGAATATATCGAGATGCAAATCCGGGGACCGCTTTGGGGATGTTCGTACGCGCACCATCGCTTCACGCGCCGGCACATCTGCAACCCGTGGAACACGCTGACGATGTGTTCTCGTACTGTGGGCATCTGCAATTAGGAACCAAGGCTTCACTTGTCTCCACCCTCTGCGTTTCGGCGATTCTCTGGTATAGGATGTCTGATCAGAATCGTGGCATTGGATCGAGTTTCTCCTCAGTTCTCTACCCGAAATTATACTATGAAAATGACCAAAGGTTTGATGATGAATTGAAAATGGTTTTGGCGCTTTTAAGTGGTCTTTAAAATGAAAACGTGACATTTTCAGAGTTAGTTAGACCGCTAAAATAGGAAATTACACTTAAATTTATTTTCCTTCATTTTTGTTAAGCAAGTCTGCAAGATGGAGTTGAAGTACTTTTTAAAGAAACAAGTATCTTGTGAAGTGTTTTTTTAAAATTATATTGTATATCGATGCCAGCCATAGAATAGTTTATCGAAATTTGTGGTAAGATAATCCAACTAAATTGTATTTATTATTTGACAATTATATCCCAAAACGAATTTCAGTCAAACGAGAATTCACATTTATCCGTTACTTTACAACTGTTGCATTTGTTTCAACTATCTCAACTATTGTATTTTAATAAAATAACAAACCTCCCATTTCCCTATAATATGAAATTTTGGTTATTTCCTGATATTAAATATTTTTAATTTCACTAATCATTAGACCAATTCCAATTAGGTAATGTGTATGAAGATATTCAACATGCACCACAACATTCAATAATCCATAAATGTTTCATTACAATATGTTGAGTAAACGACAGTACTCTTCATTCTGTATTTCACTATTTTCTGATATTTTGGACTGAAACAGTGATTAATTTCGATTTTTTACGGATTTCTAGTTTTTACGGAACATTTTATGATGAAATTTAGGAAATATTGGAACTCGGTGGTATGCGGGAAGTTACAACAATGTTGTAATTTGCGCTTTATGAAAGAAAAAAAGAATTTTTCTGTTATTTTGCAAGTTTTGTTAAATTTGTAAGTTTGAAATATTTTCTGACGTATAGAACATTTGAACATTGGTGAGTCCTCAGTAAAAGAAAGTTTATGTCAATTTGATGAGTTTTTTTAATAAAATGATATTTCGGTTTTTCAACCTGATGGAGAGAAAATTCTGGAACGTGGCGATATCCATTCCCCATTGTTTTCGAGACGATTTCAATCAACCTCTTTCAACCAACTTTCTACAACTGCGACAAGTGCTTCAAAATTTTTGTCAATGAGTGAGAGAGAGTGTCAGTAAGTGTCACGGTCAGCATAATAAACATCCATTCAACTATCTATTCAATGAGAGTGAATAACAGGGCATTGTATGCACAGCCCACGGCTCTACTTAAGGGGCATTTTAAAGGTCTACAGGCAAAAAAGCCTCGCCACACATTTGTACATAAATTATATTTGTAAATAAATGTGCAGAAAAGGTTGGTTTACAAATATCCTTTGAAAAAACAGTGTTCACAACTACAAACCTAGAAGTTCCCAGACTACAAACCAAATATGGAACAATCAACAGGGTGCCGTTTTTTAAATATTTAGGAGAAGTTATTTCAGAGAGATTTTCACAGCAGGATAGAATAAAGAAAGCTCGTAAAGGCCTAGGGCTTGTGCAGTTTATTTATAATAAAAAATGCTTGTCTCTTCACACAAAAATTAGACACTATAACACAGTGATCAAACCATCAATGCTTTATGCTAGTGAGACCCTGAACCTCAACAGGAAAGCCGATTTAGAGAATTTGAAAAAAGAGGAAAGGAAGATAATAAGAAAAATTCTCGGTCCAAGATTGACGGAAAATGGTTATAGATTACAAAAAAATACCATAGTTGAGCAACATTCAAATATTGTAACAGACATGAGAAAAAGACGTCTAAAATTTTTTGGTCATATCATGAGACTTCCCGATCATAGAATTACAAAAAGAATGGTAAAATATGTAGCTTCGCTTGTCAATGGAGGGGAATGGATTCAAAACGTTAAGAAAGATCTAGTTCTGGCAGAAATTACTGATAATGAAATTACCAATCGAAATAGTTTTAGAACAAAAATAAATGAATGGGAAATTATTCCAGAGGTAAAAGCTCCAAGAGTTGGAACAAGATGGAGTGAAGAAAGAAAAGCTGCATTTTCTCAAAAGATGAAAAGCTGGTGGGCAAACAGGAAAAACAAGAAAAACACCAAGTCCAATAATCAATGATCATGAATCATACTCAGCGTCTTCCGCTTCGGGAGCTCTACGGCTAATAATAATAATAATAATAATAATAATAATATTTGTAAATAAAACACCCTATTGAAATTGAAAAATAATAAACATATTAAGTACTCAATTGTTCTGATCTTCCATCTGTAAACCCCTATGATATATCTAAGGACCTATACACGATAAGTTAGTTTTTTTCCACTTTTCCAATACGCGAAAATATTGTTGGCAACTTTATGTCAGAGAAAAACAATGTCGAAACTTGTAACGTGTTTCTGAATTGTCTAGTATTTGTATTACCTTGTTTCACTATTGAAACCTTCTTTAATAGTACTAAGTATTAATTGCAAACTTGCATTTACGTAAATGAATTACGTGAAGGAATTCTCCATATGAAATATTAAAGTATTTCCTACATCGAAAATTATGAATTCTTGTCACGAGATAAATTACACGTTTTTGAAGCTACCTTCGATACAAAGAAGTATCATCACAAAATCTCGTATTAACTTCTGGTCACGTATTCTTGAGGCATGTGTGGCTTCGTGCTCTGAACTGTAATTCTCCACAACCAGGATGAGCGAAACAAAGATTTTATTTCATAACCTCGTGTGATGCGTTCTGTATTCATATGGTATGTGCACTTATCGTGACATGGAGTTGTAGTTTGAATGTTATGGTTCTTCATATTTTTCCAAACTCAATCTAACCGAATATGGGGTGTGATTATTTCCATTATTAATTTATCAATACGTTAATTGCATTATTTTTTAAAGAATGACTGTGAACGATAAAAGTACCTTATGTCTCAAACATAGAAGAAAAGAAATCCTGTGAATTTCAACTGTGATTCATAAAGTGTTTTGGCGAAGTGATGGTGACCCCATTTAGCATTCTTGTGGTAGATTAGTTGATTTGTGTAAAAGTTTCACCTCGGACGTTGAAAAAGTTGATTTGTGGAATTGTACTCATTTTACTGCAGGTATTTTCACAGTATTTTTTACCATTCTGTAAAATATTGAGTTTCATTTTCTAACTGTAGACTTTGTATTGAGATAAAAACTTCCATTTTCAGATATTCCTTTATATTATTATTGTTGTTGTTGCTGCTGCTGTAGTTGTTATTCAAACTTAAATAACATATATTTATGAGTATATAAATAATGAAAACTCTTTCCAAATCTAAAATTATTCGAACTGTAGTATTAGGATGGATATGAAAAATGATTTTTTTACGACAGTTTCAATTAAATTGATGTAATAGCAAAACCATTCGTAATTATTTTCTAATACCTCATTTGAATTTATTTAGGTGTAATTGTAAAAATAATCTATAGACTTTTTTGATTAATCGCATGGATTGTTGTGCTAATCGCGTTTAACTCACCCTTTTTCACTTTTATTGTTTGTGTTAAATAAAGTTATATATCGTGTGCAACTCATAGAAAATTTACTCCGAATTTCTGTACAAGAATCGTAGTTATATTGTCTTAAATGACTTACTGCATTATTGTTGAAGCATTTGCAGAACTCAAGGATGTAGCTATTTATCAAATGAAAAACTTTTTCCTCCTTCATGTGATGTAGCTATTTGATAGAGGAACTATTTGGCTCGTAAAGACTCAGAAAATCGTTTACTTACAGGATTGCACCTGTCAAAAACGAATAGCGAATTAATACGTACTCATCGCTAAGCGCCCAGTTTGGATTATCTAAGATTCTCTAAGAAATACAATATCGGTCAACGAACACATTGGACAATCGAGNCTAAGAAATACAATATCGGTCAACGAACACATTGGACAATCGAGAAAAGTTGTGGTGTTAATGGAGCCTTCGATTTATTTCAAAATGTAAATTGGATTATGTTGATCCGCGTACAATTTGATTGCAGCGTCTCAATGATGGATTCATTTGGGGCATTCATACAGAGATAAAGCTATTCAATTAATAGAAATAAATCTAATTAATAAAAATAAAATAAAATATGCTACTGCTTATGGCTTTCCGACGGATACCAGGTTTACTTCCGTTAATGTGCCCTTATCGTCTACTTACAATTTTGTGGGTACTTACGAGCAGAAACGTTTGGGTTTTCAGCTTATTTGTGTGTCTGACAGTCATGTAGAAGACGATCATTGTATATTTATTATTTCATGGTCTCTGAGTTACACTTTGTTACAGATAACGTGTGGTGATACGTCGGAATTTCATGATATTTCCATTTTCTTTGCTCTTTGAAAGTACTTTTTTGAAACAAAATTGTGTACAAACTCTTTCAACAAAAGTATTTAATGGATTGAATATTTTTATCAAAAAAATGGAATGGAACCCATTTATTTTTCTAATCCGTACTTGGAACTAGAAATTACATCGTGTAATACGGGCTTAACGCAATAAAAGCATAAGACCACTTCACTGAACCTACGTGAGTCCTCTGTATCTGTGGTGCTGGACTCAATCTGAAAATATTTTTTTCGTTTGCATTTCTGCAATACCAGTCCCTTTCTCTTTCACTAATATCTTTAAATTTAGTGTCCATGTATCGATTGATTACGCTCCCTATCTTTGTTTCACAACACTTACTCACGATTCATCATTTTCTGTACTTAAGAACATCTAATTCTCTCGTACTTAAGTGTATCGTTAATATCCCATGTGTCTTCTTTTACTTCACATGTGCGTAGTATAGAGAAAATATTTTTATTGCGAAAAAAAAATCAATCGCGAGATTTTGACAGAAATATCAGTTTTTAGTATTCCAGATTCCGAATAGTTTGTTTTTAGAGTGACGCTAGTCCGTCCGTCCATCAGTCTGTCAGTCAGTCAGTCTCGAGTTTCTTATCTGTCAAGTTTTTATTTTAATATGTGGACTATATATAGCCAAGAATTGCTCAAGAGATCGCATTACATTATCTCACCATCCTTTCATCTTCTGTGAGATTTATCGCGTAGAGATCTATAGTGTTCTACCCGTGTGTTCCTTATGTTTGTGTCAATTACCGCACTTTTCGCTGTCGCATTCTATTTTCACTGGCATTGCGGCTTTGCAATCATCGTTATTGTCCTCTGTTCCTCGTCAAGCGCATGTTACCTCATTTTTCAGCGTCCATTGATCTCCTCCCCTCCCATTCCACTAAATGGTACTAAACGCCCTCGTGCATCGTATCGCAAATACTCGTTCCTCTGAAGGGAAAATGATTGGTAAGTGCTGCCTACCACGTCCGAGGGGAGATAGAAAAACATTACGACATGGTACTTATAGGACGTTCCCTAACAGGAACAATACTGTAGACAAATAAATAGATACTGTAGATAAAAAAGGCAATGTGTATTTTATTGACCTGTATATTATTACGTCATATGTAGCAGAATTTTAGGGAACATAAATCTTATTTAATGAGAAATACAAACAGCAGAAAGAAAAAAACTTAATAATGTTGGAGCGGCATTTATATTGAGTTAATCTGGAATAAAGCATTCTGTTTTCCGGGTGGATGGTAATAGAGAATAATAGTAATCATGATTACATGTAAACTTATTTTAGTGTTTTTGAATAGTTACTTTTAATTTGCTACTTTATGTTCCAGCGAAGATTTCTATGTAATTTCATTTTGAAGTCACTATTTATCATCGTCATTTGTGCCAACGTATGTGAGAAATTGTATCCAACATGCGGACCCGAAATTACCACTAAAATGTTCATGTATAGAACTTAGCAGTTGACCCAAGACATGATGGAACATGATTTTGTCTGATGTAGCACATGTTGTGCAGAGAGACATGACTCAGCCCTAGAGCGCGGCTCACAAGTTAAACATTAAGAAAACCCCGAGGATATAAACGCCAGCGAGAGAACATGTACCTTTTCGGTCGTGCCGACACAGTCGTCGCGCCATAGGGTTGCCGGGCCAAGATGAGGGTGAATGCATTGCACAGCCGTGAAACGTGGACGCGCTGCCCCTAATCCTCTTAACAACCTCGCGTCCGTCTCCGCCGCTGTGTCGGCAGTGAATATCACTTAGGCGGCGCCATGGGCCTTCCGTCGCGTTGCGGTCCCTTACTACAACCTTCCTTTGCCAACCCCAGTGTCTTCTCCATTGTTGCTCCGACACCAGTGTTACCATCCCTCCCCGTTCACTATCTTCAATGTCACCTTCGTTTCCTCTGTGGATGCTACTTCTGCTTTTCTCCAGCGAGCGCTACGTCTCTCACGTCGTTCTGTTTGCATCCTCCTCTCGAGTCCAGTGTCATCTCGGTTTCCATCTCCACCCCTTTCTTTCCCGTCCCATTGCCGTACCCATTACTACCGTTTCTCTCGCCGCCCCCGTCGGCGACGCCAGCGCACCTTCGCGACAGTGCCCCAGAAGCCTGCGCGCAGTAGTCGTCGCAGATCTCCCATGGGTTGCGCCGAAAGCTGCCTCTACTCCTGCTGCCGACACTCATCCTACCCTCTTCTCCGTGACCCGAGGCACCGCCGCTGTGCCACTGCTATTTCCCTACGGAGGAGCCCCGCTCTCCGCGTGCACATCCTCACCGACGCTTCACGACTCGCCGTTTGCGCCCTCCATCACTCGAACCCTGCGGGACACCAGGTATTCTGTATCCGAAGGGGGCGACACCCGCGTTCGGCCCCTGAAACGCTGCAATCAACGTCGGGTGAAAATCCCGCTTTACGATCACTAAAGCCCTCGCGGAAGTGCAGCGATGATCCCCTCCTTTTTATGAAGCTTGCGAATTCAATACAGAGATGACGGTGAAAATGGAGAGACTGAGATGATGTCTGGAGGGAAGGGACCGAAGTGCTAGTTGCAACGGGAAGATTTTTTTCTTGGAACTTTAGGGCTTGCCAACGTCAAGGTCATTAGAGCCCTTAAAGCAGCGGGAAGAGAAGTTCTCAAGTTCCTAAATGTTGGTGGCTGTGAGGGGCCATGGTTGGACGTCCATGGGAGAAGAGGTATGGCATACGACACGATGTTGTATTTCTCACCTAATTCTCCCTTTTTCACCCTACGAGATTGTTAAAACTCCGGAAACGGGTAACGTCGCAAAATCTGACCTGGAATAAAGCGCGCTGTCCTTTTGTCTGAGCCGCGCACGCTCTAAACGAGTTTCACGTGGAGAGACTGCGGAAACCAGAAAGCCAGGGACAGCGCTAGAACTGCCTTTTCCGTCGTGAGATAACTTAATTCGGGGTACCTTTTAATATCGTTCTAAAACTCACTTAGAGCTGCGAGGTCAGAGAATGAATTTATGAAATTTTAAATCTTTTCTTACGCGCGAATTGCCATCTGATTCAAGCCAAATCCTTTTGATGAAACGCGATTGAAAGGCTTAAAAGATTAAAATTTATTTCAAAACTACAAAATGAGGGATGTTTCCACTTCTGTGCCACACAATACCAGCGAGTCAGGCAAATGCCCATATTAACGGATAATATTTTCCTTTCTTCTCTTTTGCCGGGTCACTGGAAATAACTCAGAGGAGAGACCTATTCCGGAATCCGAATAACGAGGAGACAATACCGAAGAATTTCATAAAAAGTCTACTCATTAGTGAGTTAAATATGGAAACACTATCACAAAAAAGATGAAGTAATAAATTTTTTAGCCTGTCATTTCTCAAGAAAAAGAAACACTGAACATACTCAACGAAAAGACAAAGAGAAGTATTTCATAAAAATATCTTTGTATTCTCGTGGTTCCTTAATTATTGATAAGGATTGACATATCCTCTCGCAAATAGACTACAAATACTGTACATTGATAAAATTTGCAACTTCTTCTACAGTGAATAATGTTTATACAACTGCACTTCACCACGAGTCACATTGCATGAAATGGGTTGAAAAAGAAAGATGCGAGTGCGGAATGCGTATAGCGGCTTTGTAAGTAGAAGATCCTCTCTCGAGGTTGCTATTCGTATAGTCAAGGCGCGTGTGCAGTTTTATGGCTGTGGGTGAATGTGACATGTAACCAACGATTTACAATATCCCGCCGTGAGGCGCTGCAGTGCGGTGAAGACAGCCAGCGGTGGGCCGTCGCTCGCTCCGTTGCGGCTCTCCTGTTATTTTTTTCTTTCTCTGGCGAAGGCCTGGGGCCACGCTCGCAACAACGACGTGAAAACACGGCCTGGAAGAAAGCACAGGGGCGGAAACCGAGGAGTGAATAAAGACGGTGTGGGTTGGGGCTGAAGAGGAAATGAGAATATTGAGATTCGAGTTAACCTAGAAAGGGCCGAAGGGATAATATATTTGGGAAGGAAAATGCGAAAGTGGGTGGGTGAAAAATTGAGTTTGGATTAAGACGAAGTGCAATGCTCCGAAGAGGAAGAGAAAGCTTCAAGCTGGAAAGATGTTTGAGAAAGTGAAAAACATGATAATGGGATGAAAGATTAGCGAACTGATTCACTTAGACGGATGTGGAGGTGTAGATGTGAAAAAAATTGATGGGTGTTAAGTGATATTATAAAGTGATTGTCCTAAAAGCGTGGATACAGAAGAAAGTGGTAATGTATATTTTTATATTGCTGAAGAAACAGGGTAGTGGATTCTTGGTGTGAAAGCTACACACTCGCCTAAAATGTAATACAAGTAGACTTATGTGAAGGATTGGCATAATTAATGAGCATTATTATGAAAATAAAGTGAAATTCTTCATATTTCAGTTCAAATCGAAGAATTCGGTGAATAATGAACATGTCGACTAAAATATCGGGAACTGATTTTTAATGACAAAAAAATGACCATAGAAAATCTAATGAGTCAATATATTTGTACGTATAAAATTGGCTCATTCGTTCCATGTATTTGAAATCTTACGTAAGATTATTCAAAGCGCAAATAACTGGCAATAGTATTCAGACCAGTGAAAAGTTGATTGTTATTAGGATAATACATTTAATTATTATTGGTTCACTTGTTATTTGAAATACTTTTAATGTTGTAAAATTTGTAAATAACGGCGTAGGTTATGCAATGCGTTATACTAATGTGTATGAAGAGACAGATTGCATTCATTTCAGGGGACGCTTCCCGGATATAATCCTCCGCGAGTCATGTCGAAATAAATTCGTAATTTTTTTTAACTTTAAAAGGTTTTATTTGAGTTGGAGACCATAATTTGTCATCGAGTTTATATATGTGTGCCCAATTTCAGAGCAATCGGTTGGGGGAAACTGGTTTCAAATTCAGATGCAATATTTGGTCCAAATATACTAACTAACCAACTAACTAATAGATGAAGTTAAATAAAAGCTTGTAAATAGTCTCGTTTCGGAATAATATCAGGTGTGGATGGAAAAGGTGTACAGTTATGGCAACCAGGTGGTGGGTACCACACAACGTATATTTAATTGAATAAGCATGTATAAAATAGAAAAAACTTACCTTTCAGCACACTTGAAAAGTAGATGAGAATGGTTGACAACAAATGTTGGCGTTTTAAAATGCATCAGAGTAGTTTGAAGGACGATCAGCTAAGTGTATCTTTCTTTTTGACGATTTTCCTTTAACATAGGGGTAGAGGTGGGTTAAGTGTATTTCTGACCAACGCTGTTCCTTCCCTCCATTTCCTTCCACGCCATCTCCCCGCTTCAACGTCCTCCCCCGTCCGTGGTCTATCGTTTTATATTTTAAATTTCTTTTGTGAGTGGGATCTTGAAGAGTTCACACCTAATCCCACAGTGTGAGGGAAGAAAGCGAAAAATTTGTGTTGGAGGTGAAACGTAATATTACCCAGTATTATATTCCATAGGTGTGGAGCGAGGAATGTGCAACATCGGGTTCCATCACTCCTCGTCCATCCGTTTCGTGCGTTCCTTTCGCCGTCGCCACACTTGATTTGGCGTTCCTCTTCACTCCCCGTCTGTCGACGCACCCACCACTTGCGGCCGTTCCGTCTCCGAGGCGTAACCACTGCTCTACGACACGCGACTTCACTCCGCAACGCAGTCTCTCCCCTGCTGCATCCTAACCCTGTTCCTCTGCCGTCACTCGACCTCCTCACGGCTTTACGGCGTCATTTAGATCGTGCGAGACGCGGTGCCTCTCGCCGCGTGACAAGGGTCAGTGACAGGCTTGTTGAGTCGGGGAAATGAAACGGGGGTTTTAGGAGGAAAAAGCTCTAGTTTGGAAACTTGGAAATTCACGGTATTGTCGTATTCCAAACACTCTTTTCCCATATAGTTAATACAATTTTGGGTTTAGCCTCCAACAGTCCATTCAATTAACAGAAAACAACAAAAGAAAACCCGTAATTTTTATTTCTGAGCAACAGATATGATTATTACTTCCCATCCTTAATTATTTATTAATGTTTTTTCTTAAAGTATTTTTTCGTGAGCTTACAAATAGAATATAGTCATGTTGTAAACACGCAATCTTCTACAATTCGAAGACTGTGCTCAAATCTTAATATAGGTCCAGAGAGATGGAGCAAGGTGTATTTTTTTCGTATATAAGAGGCAAAATTTTTTGAAACCTCGTGAATTTATTGCCGGTATTATAATAGATACATTGCAGTAAAAATAATATATTGATAGTAAAGGAAGAAGCGTTGTTGGTAGGCAACTGAAGACAGTGTGACGGCAAATCTTGCTCAAGCATTCATACTTAGCAGTATAATGAGTAATTTTAAAGATATTGTTAATGAAATTCCGCCAGAACCAAATTCACACTCCTGTATAAAAATTATTATAGGTTTTGAGAATTTGGGGACAAAATGCAGAATCAGTGGTGGTACTGAGCAACCTTTTGCAAGGCTATACCCAATTCATTCATACAATTCAATAGCCATGATTTCATTAAAAAAATATCCCAGATGTGACACATAGTTTTACTGAAGTTCACTGTGTGCTTGTTAAACAATTGTTTCTCAAAAGTATTTAGTGCATTCGGAGATTATACTGCTATAATTTTCATTAAAAAACAAATGTCATGTGTGTAAAGAAAATCTGGTTCGGAAATAATTTTTTTCGGACCAAGAAGCATATTAATTAATAGAGAATGTTAACAGAGAAAAAATTGTACAGAAATAGACCAATGGAATTGAAAATGAATTCCTCAAAGTTTCTAATCAGAGATAGGTAGTTTTAATTTTAGATCAAAATATGTTATGAAAATAACTTCCGAATAATTGTGTCCAAAACATTAAATTTGTCGGTTCAAGAAATGTTTGGATTGCGATCATTGTTTTTTTTGACAACGATTGTAAAGAAAGAAACCCAAATATTATTAAGGATTTAGTTACAAAAGAAGCAGCATGATAATTAACTTACATTGGATATGCTTTTGTTATGAAATACATTTCAACTACGCTTAAATGTGTATTTAATTAAAATTAAATGTTTATTCAACACGGAATACTCTCATTGTTTTACTTATTAACGATTCAAAAAGAACAAAAACAAATAGTGAAAAGTATTATTTATAATCTTTTTAGTCTTAGTTATTCTACATAAATAATTTGGTATTGTCAGTACTCTCCCTTAATAATATTAAACTATGAAACAAAAGTACAATACAAGTTGGGTGATATTGAAGAATTATCTAACCTCCATTTTGTTTTTTTATTCTTTGGGTAAATCGCTTGTAACATTTCAAAGCTTAGGTCTCAAGTAAAAGAATTATATCCCTTTTCAATTTTTTAAGCAATACTTTGTACTGTAAGCATATGTTTTTATAATAGTTTTTTAATACCCACTATTTTAAGCGCCCTATTGTGCCACCATTTTGTGTTTTTAAAAACATCTGCCGGCAATAAAAAACTTTGATCCGAACAAAAGAATTTGGACCATAAATTTTCTTATTTAATAAGAAATACGGACACAATTTTCCAAATTTTATATGAATATATGAATCGACTCCGATTATGGCGCATACGGATAAATAAAATTTAGTAAGATAATGTTTTCTTCTGTTATTAAATACATAATACAACATTTTTTCACAGTTTCTAGGTAATTTCAGATTAATCTTTTACTTTTATTTCTATCATGTTTTTCGTCATTTTCAGTCATATTGAACCCCCGTTTTGTGTTTTGAAAAATCACCTTATGGCATTTGAAAACTTAGGTCCTAACGAAAAAATTGCTATCATAATGTTATTTTATTTTACAATAACTAGTATTGTAACTATAAGTTTTGTATATATATATACTAATGAATGTTAGTTAATGGATGAAACACAAAACCTTTCGTGCACAAGATTAATCCGAGTGGCAGTGACGATGTCTGAGTGGCAGCGAGACGTAGCTGCGAGTACTCTTCGCGGGAGTGATAGTGAACGCACAGGCCTGTCTACCGATGTGGCGAGGGATATGCTCGGCTAGGGAGTATAAGACTAGGTTTTCGTAACTTAAGTGCCTAAAGAAATTTTGCTTAACAAATATTGACTTCTCTTTTCTATGTGGTAGACACGTACATGAAGAAGAATTAAAAATTCTTGACCTAACCTAACATG
Organism: Laupala kohalensis; assembly: GCA_002313205.1. Taxonomy (NCBI): domain Eukaryota; kingdom Metazoa; phylum Arthropoda; class Insecta; order Orthoptera; family Trigonidiidae; genus Laupala; species Laupala kohalensis. Next base: position 132,469 of record NNCF01128605.1, read on the forward strand.
AAAGTATTTTTTGTAAATAAATTGCCACGAACAATTGAAAATAATGGTCACCTTTGCTCAGGACACATTGTCGCTATTCCAGAATTCTGATTTCATTGTTTGATATACGTGGCAATTCTCCCCCTGAAGCAACTTAGTGCTCTGAGGGCGCCATTTCTACTTGGTCAAATGATATTCGAACTTCCGATCCTTGAGCTCTACGGCGAATGCTGACTGCGCGCCTTCGTCGAAAATCGAAAGTCTTCGAATGGCAACTTATTTTCGCTGTATCCTTTGGAAAAACAGGTGCTTTTTGTATGCAGTACTGCAATGACATGGGCGAGAGGCGTCGTACTTTATTTTTAAATCGCTTTGCTATAAAATTAATTCTCCTTAGTACAAGGTTCAACGGTCGTAACCCAAATGCTTCGTAGTTTAAATAAAAACCAAATTCTAAGTTTTAATCCATGTAATATTTTTTTAAAGAATTGCAGTAAAACAAAAATGCCTGCTTTGACTTTATTTTTCAACATTTATTTAAAAATAATTGTTCATCGTTTTCTTACAACCTATTTAGTGTTGTTTATTTAATAGTAAAGTGTGGTTTTGTTTCGCTAATTGTACAATCCTAATATTCTATTATATCTCATAGAATAACCCACTAACATTTCGAATAATTTGAATTAAGCATATCATAAAACAATTCGATTCCCTACTCAATCAGTTTAACTCATAAAACCGATACTTAACATAAGATTCCAAATTTTACGTTAACAATGCGAACAAAAGTGTCATTTAGAATGACAAATCGAGAATAAAAACCAAACACCTGTTTGGCGTATTAAACATAAAACTATTATTTTTCATTTGAGCATTTTGTTAGCAATTCATTGAGTGAAGAAAGACCCTGAGTTGTGATTTTAAAATGTTCCATACTGTAGAACGTTTCATTAAGTGAGTCAGTAATTTCAGTATAAATCTCTTCGGATGTCTACGCGAGCCTGTTTATGAAAGCGGCATGGAAAGCGCATTGAATAAACAATGAAAAAGTTATTTCATTCGTCGAGTTTTCTCTGGTTTGCCCGCCCAGCGCGATGACTTTGATGGACCGCGTAAACAGTAAATCTTCTCATAATCGTTTTGTCTCCCGCTCCCTTTTTGTCCGTCCGTCGCCCGCTCACACCGAAGGAGAGGCGTGTTAGAATTCGGAGACGTGCGAGTTGGCACATCGCCTAATATTCTTTGCCACACCAGCTTGCGTCTTTCGGAGGACAGAAGGAGTTGCGTGAGGACGCGTCAGGACAAGAGAAACAAGAATTTCCTCCTTGTTTTGATATCATGGGTAAATGTCGCACGGATCCTTTTCCTGACTGTTCCCGGATGGCAGTAGTGAGCAGTCAAAAGAGGAAAGAAGAAAATATGAATTAGGGAGATCCTTCGAGAAAGAAAAGAGACGTATTTTTTAAGAGAAAGGATTCATCAGCGCCAACATGAACAATATTAATGGCATTGTTCTGGAATATGAAATAAAAAGAATTGGGTCATTGAAAAAATGAGACAGGATATCCTTCAAAGAAATATGAAAACAAGAATGGAATGATCTCTGAGTAAACTTCAAGCGATGCAAAAAGTATCGGGGACATTAATTAATTTCCTCACGAACAGCTCCTTAAGTACATTGTGGTAAACACAATCGATTCTTGTCTCGAAGCAAATTTCTCCGAGAGCGTTCTGCCGAGAAGCGTGGAACAGGTCTACCTGAAATGATACGATTGCTGGTGCTGGCGCCTTGGGAACGCTGGGAAGTAAAACAAAAGGGAATCGCGAGGAGACAGCCACTTCTTTCATTTGTTTGGGCATTGAAGTGGGACGCACTGGGGATCGATGGCGCTCTGCCTCCGCGCTCCCTCGACGTGACATTCGAAGCGGCCGCAGGGCGTCGCCGAAGGCGGCACTGAACGCGTGGAAGGGTACTGGAGGGCGTGGCGACCCGCGGACAGGGGTGCCACGGATGCACTGATGTGCGAACGAATCTCTGCAAGGGTTTTTTTATTTTTCGCGATTATCAAAATTCATTACGTCTTGACGTACCTCCTTCAATTCAAATATGAATTGAGACAAAATAAATAATTTGAGACATACGTCCTTATGCTGGACAAATACAATTTATTTAGTGTTTTTTTTTAAACACAACGTTTCGACTTAGTCGACTAAGTCGTCAGGTGTGGCAAAATGTAACGAGAAACATGACAATTGAACATGATATCAATTGTTATGTTATGTTTCTTGTTATAATCTGTCACGCATGACGACGCCGATTTCAACCCAAGACGAACTGTTGTGTTTTTCAAACCACTAAATAAATGGTATTCGACAGTCGAAGGGTCGGAAGTCTTAAACTATTTATTTCGATTATATAATGGACGTTAAAAATAGTGGAATTTAATACGACAATTTTGAGCCTTAAAATCTCGTCATGGTCTGAAGCTTAAAAATTAGCCTTGTTGCACATATGCGTAATTTTGTCTTACAAACATGTGTATTTTATTTTTTGCTTGTGTAATACCTAATACTTTTTTTGATCTTTATTTCAAACTGCTTTAATTTGAAAATCAATTACAACATTGGTTCAAGAGAACATTACCTTCACCTTTTGTATTGGTTTCTAAAAATGAGATGTTTCGACAGGAGAAGGAACTGGTGCCGGGATCTGGGGGTCTAATACAAGGCTCCATCTCTCTTTAGGGGGATACACCACAGTTTTCCAGGCAGAAGTATTTGCTATACTGGCCTGCGTTGATCACATACAAAATATGTCTGAACTTAGTGGCCGCATTAATATATGCAGCGACCGTCAGGCAACACTAAGGGCACTATGTGCCTATAGAACAACATCCAAACGTGTTTGGTAATGCCAACGGATGCTACACATAGTCTGTTAACGAAACCCAGTTACCCTTTGGTGGGTTCCTGGACATATGAAAATCAGGGGAAATGCAAAAGCAGACGAACTGGCAAAGTTGAGATCTAAGGTACACTTTGTTGACCCGGAACCCTTCTTTGGATTATTTCCACGAAAGGTGATGCTGGACACACCAGCGACACACCAGCGTCAATTGGACACACCAGCGTCAATTGGACCCACCAGCGACACCTCACCATCTGGAGGTCACAGAATTTAGCTAGACATGTCCGCGAGTTAATAGCTGGAACAAGCCAAGAATATAAGAAGGTCCTACTAAACTTAGATAGGAGACGTATAATGAAAGTAGTAGGTCTACTAACGTGCCATAATACCCTACGGAGACACATACAAATTATGAGGATCAGTCAGGATTCAATGTGTAGGAGATGCGGCATGGAGGAGGAGACCTTCGCGCAGATACTCTGTTTGTGCGTAGCTCTTGCCCAAACCAGATACCGTTACCTAGGTTTATATTTCCCGAACTTAGAGGATATCAGGAAGGTTAAAATCCAATGTTTGGTGTCCTTGAGCGAGGCCCTGGGGTTGGAATAAACCTAACTGTATTAAGGGGTACAAAGGGCCTTTTAGACCTACGTGCGGGGCTCCTCTAGCTGGGCCCACCTATACTCCAATCTTTCTATCTAGCTTCGGACTCTCTTATGTGGGAGATTCCATAAGTAATTGGGAATGGAGAAGAGTATTTGATTTAACTGCTGTATTCTTATTTCGTGCATTGCAAATCTTTACATTATTGTAAAATCTATTTTCTTTCCCTTGATTCATTGGCTCCATTTTGCTTGATGGATGTGATATTAATCTTTAACAATTTTCTCGTGTCAGTTATTTTAATCTCGCTTCGACCCATTAATAATTCCTTTCCCATCTGCAGAAATCTGTCACAGATGCGAAGCGACCACCTTCACACTCCGTCTCGGATCCCGCTCTCCTCGTCTTTCGCCCTTTATATGGGCACCTCCCTTGAACTTCGGTCGGCTCCCTTATCTGCCCTCCTTGAGCAGGCACGCCCACCCGCCTGCCCGTGTGGCGACCGCGCAGCCGTGCTCCACCTCAGCTCATTCTCCTCGCTCCGCCCCCGGCGAGACGAAGTTTTAATGAACGTCTCTGAGAATCCGCGACCGCTCGCCCCTGACTCAAAGAGACAGCAAAAGGCGCAACGCAACGCGCTACGCTTCCCGGACACCAGCAGCGGCGCGCGCGCGGCGATGGATGACTTTGTCCGAGACGGAACATTGTGCTTTTCGTCGGAGCCGACCTTTTTAAATTTCCATATCGCCTGTTCACAAATCAAACGAATCTAATTTAGGAAAGTAGAAGAGGTATTATGAATCGACTCACTGCGAAGAGAAAAGGTTTCCTCGTTCTGCCAAGCGACGGGATGCGCGCGGGGGCGGAGCAGAAACGTGTGTGTTGGTGTTGATACGCAGCGTGATCCGAGAGACTCATTATGTGTTTGCCTTTTGATGTTGATACACTCCTGTTGCAGCTTCCTCTCTCTGGAATAAGCGAATGCCTAAAGAGGTTATATTGGGTCCAGCGCTTTCTTAAATTGCGTTGTAAAATATTACTGGCGGAAATCATCTCGAGCTTCAGAGAACGCCGCGAGACTCTGAGGACCGTTACAAGAAAAATCCGTCTGGAAAATTTTGTTTTGAAACTGTTTCAAATTAAATTACTTTTGTAGTCAAACAATCTGAGAGTGGATTATAAAATGTGGAACTGGATATTATCAGATTCCTTATCATATTTTTTGTTTACAGGTTTTTCTGTAGTTTACGTATTTCTTTTTTGCATCAAAGGTACTGCCTAACCGTATTTTTATTTATAATATAATATATTCTCACATGTAAATGTAAATCAATTACTGGAAATGTTTTATTATTTTTATCCTAAAAGCTTTAGGAAATAAAATATGTAGGTATAGGCAGAATACGGACAGAACTTTTGTTTGTCGGATAAAGGATGTTCAACAACATTAAAGGATCCACTCAAGTTTCCCCGATTTTGTCTCTTTTCGTTCGAAAAAATACATAACATATAATTCACCGTGCGTCGTCATTGTTCATTTTGCTGCACGTCTGAGGAGTGTCTGAGGCAGCCAGTCTTTGCCCGCACCATTGTAACCTAGATGCCCCAGATTTCCACCACTTTAGTGATGAAGCGAGCTTACCGAGACCGTAGCGCTCTAGGAAGGACGAAAATGTGGAATTTCACAGATAGAGATTCTGGATGGCTTTAGTAGGAGGCACCCACTCGAGAAGAGGAAATTGAGTCGGGTTCTTTTAGTTTTTGAGAGCGAACAGCCTATTATAGTCAATTCATTTGGCATTTATTCAATAGTGATATAAAAATGTTTCCCAATTTTCAGAACTTTACTTGGTGGGTTGAAAAAGAAAACTCCATGTTATCTTCATGATCCAAGTGGGAGTCATCGCTTTTCTTTTTGAAACTGCTTAACGGAGTTTTTAATATGGGAAACATTCTAAAAAAATGACGTGACTGAAATATGGGTAGAATTGTTTTAGCTTTAACCGGGAAATTCATGTATTGTAGTATTGTTTTAATTGAATAACTATTATTTTTGTTGTAAAGAAAATGAAGAACATCACCATTCTATTAGGGCTTATCATTCAAGTTTCTCTTGATTTTTTTGGCGGGATACTATACGTGGTTAATAAATTACTTGGTAAAATCATCAGCACAGTGTACCAAACTTCTGAGAACATGGAAAGATATACTCGTGTGAAATTCTTCGGGTCGAGTACAAATATATTTTATCAATGCCATATTCTCTGATACGGGGAAAGTATGTCCGTGTATGGAAGGTGTGAGTTGGAGGCGGTAATATCGATGATGAGATTGGCGCAAGTTAGTTGCTAGGATGAAGTCGGTAGGGGGAGAGAGGTTTCGAACATAGTTGAGGGGGGGAGGAAGCAAGGAGTTTAAGTAAGGAGTTAACTTGGAAGGATTGCGGCGGTCATGGCTGGTCACCCAACCCGAGCAGACAAGGATGCGGGTGGGGGCTAATCCCTTGTAAGGATAGCACGCGCCATTTATTCCCTGTGACGAACGGATAGCTCTTAGCAATAATACAAGATACGAAATGCAATGCAAGTTCAGATTGACAGAATGGTATTCAAGGGATGAGTAGGTCGTTTCACTAGTCAAATTAACTCTTAAGGCACTAGCAGTTTTATTATTCCCGGTCATGTATAAGGAGGAAGTGAAGGAAGGAGGCTTTCGTCTTTTACCTCAGGGGAGTTATTTGAAGTACACTGATGAATAATTATCTCATAATTAATTTCATGTAATGAATGATAATAATAAATTAAATGTACACAATATCTGTATAAACATTCATTCATTTTTAAACCAGAGGCAGTTAAGTATGTAAAATATAAAATAAATGGTACCTATTCGCGAATCGGTAGATGTGTTTCAGCTTTCACCTTCCTCAGTCCAGCAGACAAGTATATGTTATATGTTATTGTCCAGCAGACAACAATTGTATAAAATTGAACCTTATGAAAGAAAGATGTCTCCGTTTCCTTTTCCGTGTGGACGTCATATTCGAGACGTGGACGTAGCAGCACCACTTGTCTCTCTATTATTGACATTTGAGTAGCAGGAGTGAATGCCCAGCTCTAGGGCGAGGTCTGGTTTCCTCGTTAGCATATAATGTTGGATGACCCCATGAACGATGCGCTGCCTCCAAAGAAATCCTTCTTACATTCAGATACCATGTTAGCGACTCTGTCAACGCGCGCTTTCCTTCTCAGTGCAGGGCAAACATTCTGCTTCAAAGTTAAAATGACTTCTTTTCTTGAACCGAGAAGCTCCAGCATTTGAAGTTTCTTCCTCATGAGCAGATGCACGGGCAGAAATAGCGATGTTCTGGGAAGTTTGGTGTAGGTTAATAACGTGCTGAGGAAGCTGAAAGTATTTTATGGAGAACAGACAAGAGTCACGAATTACTCCTCTGGCGGTTTTCCTCGGGGTGATGGAGGATTTTCCATAAGCGGAAATATCATTTAAAACTTTTTTATTATTAATTTCGAATTTGCACATATTATCACCGATTCGTTTTGGAATAATAAATGGATAAATATACGTATTTCATTAAATAATTTTTCATAAGTGTTAAATCCGCCACTGGATCTTAGGCCATTGGTGGGATGGTCCCTTGCTTGTTTCCGGAGAGTAACTGAGTTTATAATCTCCCATGTGGTCATGCGCAGTTTGCAACGGCTTTTTTGACAATAAAACTTATTTATTTTCTGCTTTCAGTTGTGAGAGCGTGAACCCAAGATTTCCGGATTCATCTTTTATTGCAATCATACTATCAGTTGTCCTTGTATTTTGTCGCTTATTATCATCGTCCTAATAAACATCAAAGTTGACCAGAGCATGCAGCCATAGAAACATATCGGATCCTAACTTGACGTATCATTCGTCGTCCCCGCACAGACCCCCATGGACTGGTAACAATAATGATAATAATTATTCTTCATAATTCTTCATTTCATTGCGCTAACACTTTCCGCACGAAATCAGTATCTAATAAGTTAAGTTTTAGCGTAGGTCTCTTTTGGTCATATTTATGGTTTATCTGTATATGCTAGTAACTTAGTCCAGTAACCATAAAGACAGTATTCCTGCATTATTGTTGGTGTTCCTAACCAGAAGGAATTATATGGCTGACCGCAAACCATGGTGGGTAATAATGCTCAAGATGAGATCGAGTTATCACGAAACACAATTCAAATCATGTTTTGGATATTGTGATATAACGGGTTATGTGTCGGTTTTTGAAAACTTCTTAACTGCAATTGATACAATTAATTGATTGGAGAGTTAGACGGTTTTTTGTGTGTATCTTTATTGAATTTGCGTTTACTACTGTTACATTACCTGTAATTGATGTGTTTTTTCTCTTGCTAGACTTCTTCTTCTTCTTTGCGAATGGGTTGCTTAGGACCACGCAGAATCAACACTTATTGGCCTGCTTTTTAGCCAAGTAATTCCTCATACGCAACGAATGGATCTGTTTTCGTTGCTCAGACCATGTATTTTGTTTGGTTGTTTTCTTTTCCTCTTGCTAGGCTATTATAGTAATATCTCTCTCATAATATTATATAATGCGTTCTTTACATGACACCAATATAATTGCTGAGTATATTTCAAACTTATGGAACACTTACATCGATACTGAAGTAAAATGTATAGCAGAACAGTCTTACTTTTTTGTTTACGTTAGCACGGTTTTACCAAAATATTGGAAAATATCAGGATGCGTGATACACTCTAGATTTCCCCCTGTGTTAGTGATATTTTTGTCAGCGACTTGTATCACTCAAGGGAGTTAGGGCAAGGAATATAAAAATGACAGTCTGAATAAAATTAAATTATTATTGTGAGAATCGATAGAGTACAAGGGAAAATAGCGGAAATACCTGTCCCCACCCTGCCTCACACTAGACCCTCCTTGAGCGCGAACCGTGCTCTCGCTAGTCAGGAGTTCCTCCTCCACCTCAATAATAGGGCAGTCTCGGGTGACCTGTAGTTCTCTCTGCCGTATCGTCTTCCTCTTGGTTGGGTAAGCTTGTTGCGCTTTGAGCGCAGAACTGTTGCAGCGGTGCGCCAGAGCGGCATCGCCGAGGGAGCTACGATCCCCGCGGAGAGTCGGCGGACTATAAATCAAACGCGGCCCTCTACGGCTTTGCTGCGACGGACACGACCGTGATGTAGCTCGTATATTTGTGTACGTTTCTGTAGAACTCGGATTTCGAGGGAGCAAGTAAGAATCTGATGGGATAATAAACCCGCCCCTTTCTCATCATTTGGAATTTCAGATGTTTGAAATTCTTGGTGAACCGAGCGTTATGTAAGAGAGTCGTAAATATTTCATGAGTTTGATTTATGTATTTTAAATGTGTTATTTTTAATTCTGTTCATTGTTTTTGGTCATTCAGTTTCAGCTTTGAGAGCACGATTTGCTGAAATTTTTTCTTGTCACACGTAAAGCAGAAATTCAGAAGGAAGGTGTTTAGCAGCATTTAATGAACTTTCTGTAATATCTTTGCGTTGCAAGGCACTGGTGAGAAAAATTAAAAAATTAAAATAATTGTATAAATTTAGCTGGTAGTATAAAATGAACTCAATCAGTTTACAGGTTACATTCGAAGTAAGCGAACAGCGAACGATAGAGATTATTGCTTATTCCCGCATCAGGCAGAGATGCTTCGGTCATCAGTCACGTTATCTTATAACCCTCTCGTTTCGATCATTCTTTAACATTATCGTGATACGTTAGCCAAGATGTATGTTAACAGTGGTTGTAGAAAATCGTTCGGCATCAAACTCGTTATGAAAGTCTCCTTAATCGACTACGTGCAAATAAAGAAGAGCAGAGTAAGAGAAGAACACCTAAAATGCAATTCTATCAGATAGGTAGGGACAATACATCTTCAACATGTGGATCAAACACTTATTTGGATCGTATTATTTTGTAACTGTTTCTTTGTGACATTTTCAGTCTTGAGATATTCAGTTCGTAATTCATCTTCAGGATATTTATGATTCAATAGATCTATTTTCTCTATGATACGAGTATTAACTTTAAATCCTTATATTTATTAACTTTTTTGAGTGCACACATACATAAAAAGTACATAGAAATGTCACTACTAAGTCGATTCCGCGCTTTCTACCGTGAACTGATATTCCAGGAATGATGCTTCCCCTTAAGGTGAAACTTAAGAATGATTATTCTCTAAGCTTATATATTTTCGAATCCAAGAAATTTTGTAACATATAAATCGGATATTTTCTGGGTTCAACATGGTGCTTTACCACCAATAACCACTTCACAAAACTACATTAAATCTCTTAGTCCGAAGCAGTCCTATAAACTCTGATAATCGAATTGTGTGAAAAGAAATATTTCAGTTCTAAGTTATTCACTTCTCTGTGCATAACCAAACCATTAAATAATTTTTACAGCTCTGAAACTGTGAGTAATAATTTATTTGAAAATTATTTACAAAAAATATGTTAATAAATTTCTATGCGAACCGAGCATGTCGTTCATACGTCCACTACCACAATGTCTACACCATTTATTGAAAATTATATACGTAGTAAATGAAGTTGGTTGGCCATGTAGTTTCATTTGACTAAAAAACTAAATTGATATTTGATTTCTTTTTCTTCCTTGTAAATTATACTTAATTTGTAGGATTTTTTCCATTATTAGATGATATAAGAAGTAGGGTAAGAACTATGTATAATATGAAGTATTACACTGTTAATAATATACACCATTAATAAAATATTATACTTAATAAAATACACCATTAATAAAATAATAAAATATAAAAATACAACTTTTTTTCGCATTACACAGCAATTCGTTATATTTCTTTGAAGAGTCATACATAATTATTTTAATTTTTCTAATTGACTCTTCTCACAATTCCATTTTAATAATAATAAATTTTTTAATAATAATAATAAATTTATTGTCAAAAGACAGTACAGACTGCGTATGACCACGTGGAGGACAATAAACTAATTTACTCTCCGGAAGCAAGCAAGGGACCATCCCATCAATTCCGATCAAGGGCCCTAAGGCAGAGGCGGATTCAAAAATTTCAGCAAAAGTTCCTAGATAAGATAAAAAGTTAGCTGCGAGTTATAATACATATATAATGTCAATATGTTTGTAATTTAACGCAAATATGTTTGTAAATTAACATGTACAAGTTATTATCGACCTATAGATTATTCTGAGTATAGTGTTTAAAAATCATAAGAGTTGAAAAAACACTAAATTCACAATTTATTGTTACAATAAACACGCCCCTATACAAAGCCTAGAGAACCTGTATAAGAAATCCGCCTCTACCCGAAGGAAAAACGGAGAAAAACCCGGGCCAGTTTCATGACTTTCATGTTTAATACACGTTTGAATTAAACACCTAACTCTAAAAAAGATATGAAATTTTTGTTCTTAAAACAAGTATGTAATCTCAATTGCTCATGTATACTCGGCAACAGAAATGCATTTCATCAAGGATTTCTGTGCAAACATTTACGCATTTTGTATTAATTTAGTTTGCAAAATAAGTCATTCACATGATTCCCAGTAATAAGGTATATTGCAATTAAAGAATGCAGCCCCAGAACTATAAAGGAAATTATGAATTATGTCCTGCTTAAATATGAGGAAGCTAATAACTTTTTCTTTGAATAATTGCTTACGTTCTGGAAACAAATGTTAAGAAATTTGTGCTTAAAGCGTTATTATGCATTTTCTTGTAGTAGTTTTTTTACTTTCTTTGAGCAACTGTGAACAGACCAATTATCCCTAGGTTTCATTGTGTACTCTCTGGATAAAGACCATCTGCATTGAATCGCTTGCAATATTCCGTTTGATGCACCGTCCTTTGAGGCGAAGTACGGAGAGTGTGAGTCTTTACACCTTCGCGTGTGTTCTGTTAAACGAACGACTTTCATGCTTTAGAGATGAAATTCAACTCTTCTACACAAAGTGCTTCTCTTTATAGAATGTATCGTAAAATTTTCAAATTCCATCATGTTGCTGACACTAAAGAAAAGAACAAATTGGTACGGTAGATGAAACAATCATTGTGTCAAGTAATTAAGATTGTAAATTCATATTCTATGAATGTTTATGTATTTTTTTAAATTCGAACTTTAGGGCTGCCAAAGTCTAGGTCATGAGAATGTGTTGCTGTACATTATGAATAGAACCACATATTCCTGCCAGTGACTTCAAGATATGAGTAGTTGATGAATGACTTATTTTCCATTTTTTTTATTGTTTCCAGACATTTTTCCAAACTTCGTTGTATAAAAACTACGAATTTCAATTTCTCCGCTTAAAAACATAGACTTGTAACACGTCACGCAAGATAATGTGATTCCGTGAACTCTAATAATACGGGATTATGTCTTTTCCTACGTTTAAATTAAAGTTTCTTTTATTGAGCAGCTTTCCCCTGAAGTTATAGGGATTCATTATTTGAATGTACTCGTATAATACTGTTGTTCATTGATTAGTGTTCGTTCATATTTGGACGATTACTAATTCTGCCACAAAGATTTTCTCTTTTCACGTCTATATTTGTGGATTAACTGTCCAGTACATTGTATTAGTCTGGCATTATTTATTTTCGCTTTCTTTCAATGTACTGTACGCAAATCCACCCTTTCGCCAATTGCACTCTTAAGTGTCAACTACCCCTGTTCAGCGCAACTCCTAGCCTATCTTCTCTGTGACTGGCGTTTCTTGACTGCTGGAAGTCGGAGTGTACGTCCCACCAGTCGCTTGCCTCCACTCCATGACCCCGGCTCTGCACACCAATTCTCACTTGGAGCTCTCCTCCGCAAGAAGCTGCCATTATTTCGGCTCACCCTTTCGCACCTCCCACGCCGTCATCTGGAATATCGCAGTGGGCCACTTTCTTAATGCGGTTGCATTAAATGATGCCGCAATTTTTAATTACCCTTCCAATTAAACTTTTTCTTACGGGACATTTTTGCCGTGTTGCGGCGTCGGACTTAGTTCACGGTTGGTACTGACACAGGGGTATTCTTTGCGGAAGACGTGCTTTTGGGGGGGAGGGGGGGCATCGGCACTGTTTTTCTGTCAATTTGATTGTCTTAAAGATTTAAAACGGTAGTTGGAAATTTAGTGAGTAGGCTACAAATACACTTTGTTCTTCTTTCTCCTCATTTAGGTGCAGTTCGTGAGTTAGAATACTCGAATACTCAGTAATGCGACATGATCTGACTTCGTGTTCAGTCTATCGTGACAGTCGGACAGTGACTTTTTAGATTAATATCATTACTTTTTTCACAAAAGAAAGATATGATCTAACCATATATTATTCTAAATGTTCCTACTGAATGATAATTACATTTTGTAGATTGGTAATACACATTACAGCATGAGAGAGAAAAATAGTATGAGGTGTGATATTCCACTTGTTTTTGTAAAAAATCTCTCGATTTTTTTCTTGTTGATGAGAAGACTACGAGATTAAAGAATTTCCGTGTAATGGTTCGTCATTAGACTTTTGTCTTCGTCTGAACGCCCGAGAAAACGTGAGTCACATTCTGGTTACTAAAAAGTGCGACGAGCAACGCCAATTGTGGTAGTCGCTTGCAACTCCTCGCAGTCATAAACTCACAAGGAGACGACAAGGAGTGAGAATTTGAAAGAACACCCAATGAAACGACTGTTACATTTGTGAAAACGAAGGGGACGTGATATGCCTACGGAGCACAGCTTGCCCGGAAACAGAGATGGCGTCACTGCCAAGAAAGTCAGAGCGAAAAACTTTGGGGAGACGTGGATGGGCACGGAGCCGGGTCGTGTAGGTGATTGTAGACTCCCAGAGGAGAGTGAGTGAGCGAGAGAGAAGAAGAGAGAAGGAAGCTGTGACACATGGTGTGGAGAAAATCGTAGAAAAGGTACGTCGAGGGATGTCCAGCACGAGGACGGCACTCGCTAAAAGGCGCAATCTTGATAAACGCTGAGCTCTCCCACGAAGCTTTGATCTTCCTGATACATCTCCCGTTAGGAATATTGTTCTGTACCCCCTATTAGGCCGATCTTAAACTCTTACCGTGTTCATAATTTCTTAATAAAATTTTTCTTTCATAAAAATCGTGACAATATAACTCAAGGACTGTTTGAGAACCGAGGATCGTAAATAAGTTCTGAAATAATTAGTTCCAAATGGGGTACAATAATATGTAAGTTTGCTGAATGAATAGCGATTTCGTTATAAAAGAACAACGCACTAAAATATTATTACTTTGTTAAATCTTCTAGAATCAGTTTGGGTAATTATTGCATCCAAAAGCGACACAAAAGTGTTGCATAGAACTTCAGCGTCTGCTGCATAAAATCGAAAATATTTGTTTATGGTAGTTTTACATTAAATTAATTATATTGTTGTTTAATCTTTTTCTTTAAATTATATTTGACGTGTCTCTGCAGCTTTACTTAATAGTTAAACTTAAATATACTTACGTATGTCATGAAAAACAAATATTAGCAGACTTGTTAAATGATTATTATTACTTGTGCAAGTAAAACTACGCGAGATGTTCAGTATTCCTACAAGTCTCATCTTCTTGAGACAACAAGAAGTTGTTTCTTAAAAACAACAAGATCTTCAATATTACTTGCAAGTTTAATTTACAGTTTATTAAGTAATCTAATAACCAAAATTCACCTACTTTACATAAACCCCAATATGTTTGTATCAAACTTTTTAGATAAACCAAAATAAAAATCCTTTTGTCGATTTTTATGCAATTCGTCCAGTAATTTACGTTAATGTCAGTAACTTTTTCAATGTGAGACTCAATAATTAGTGTACAGATTCCTTGTCCTTTTTTTCTCAAATAATAACTTCCATGATTGATTCGGATATATATTCTTAAACATATATGTTGGTGACTTGTTAATTCTGTTGTATTGTAGATCAATGTAATTTAATTTGCATCGAGTACATGATGAATAATAAGTTTAATTCTCATTTTGATATGAACAGTTTAAGCAGATGTATCCCACATAATTTGTAGAATTTACATTGTACATAATTACAAATCCTGAATGAAGTACTTGAAAATTAGGTACGAATCATTGATGTCGAGGGTGTATTATCTTCGCGATTCTCGTGAGACGTCACAGAAGAAAAGAGAAATGAACCGTTAATCTTTGACACTTTTAAGGTTCTCCCGTTTTGAAGGACAAGTCATGCATACGACATGCACGTCTCCAAGATTTGCAGATGTCCCTATCCGGAAGAGATCTCCTGTTCTGAATGATGATGCGTGTACTGTAGTGTTTACTTTGTCGGGACTATTGGAGTTGAGCGCGCGACGCGCAAGAAATGATTTGCGGCGTCGGCGTGTGGAAATGCGGGGAGCGCGGACTACAGATCACAAAAGCGTCGGGAAGACTGCGGCCCCGAGGCGCTTGCGGGGGAGTGTGTTTATGGGAGCAAGAAGCGGGAAAGGGTGGACGTGTGGGTTTGGGACTGGGCGCCTCCTCACGCGGGCGGGTGGCGGCACCCGGACGCGGGCCGTCCGGCGGAGTTTGAACCCTCGCCAAACGCTCTATCCCCATGCTAAGCACGTAGGGTGGTGATCCACTGGCGTACGAGGAGCGGAGGTGACGGCGGAGGCGGAGTCGAATGGGGGTTGAAGGGCGGAGAGGAGCGTTCTCTGCAAGATTGGTGGTATGGAGGTTGCAGCGATGTTGGCGGACACAGAGAGGATAGCCGCAGACATGCTGCTGCTAGTTGCGAGTGGAATTTTTAGAATGGAGGGAATCGGTGATGAAGCGAACAGTCTGTGAGACAAAAGTATATCGTTGGTTCGACCGGATTCAAGAAGTGGTGGAAGGAACTGTTTTGGGTCTACGAGCAGAATTTGTTTTTAAGATGTGAATCCTATTGTTGGGTATCTGAATGAAGAAACTGATAATTTTTTGATTTGAGTCTTTTATGCATGTTTACTCTCACGTAATCGTTAATGCTCGCCGACAATTTACGTCACTGGAAAATACCATAATTACGTATTTGGGAGTCGTGGGCGTGAAAAGGTCTGACATCGTGACAGTCTCCACCTCAATCTTGAACAAAGGAGGCTACCTACAGCAAAGAGCACGTCCGTTTACATTCACGTTTTAACTTGGCGCTAAATTTGAGTCTAAGACTCAGAGAGAAAAGACATCGAGAACAAGGGTTAGTTCACTTAGGCGTGTAGGAAGTGTTGACAAACGTCTAATACCGTGTAGTAAGTTTCCAATGGAATGGCGCCACTGCTGCGCTGCTTGACTTGCCTCGTGTTGACAAGTATGAGGGGAGAGATGTTTTTTTGAGGAAACAGACTAGCATTACATTTTCTCCCTTGTTTAAATTTTTAATGTGGATGTACGTGAATCACTATTGAGCAACATACAACGTGTGCTCAAGGAACCGGTGATTCGAATTTCTTATTCAGTTTTATTTCTTTTGAAGCGTTTCCTGAACATGTTTGAAGAATTTATTTGTCTCGAATAAACATTATTAACACAATTTGTACGAGGCTGCCGTTTAAAGGACGGACGTGTAACCATTATTGGAATAAGAAGTCTTTCTCCGAGAATGGTGGACATTTTTTCTGAATAAGCCTCATTCCTTCCCTCTCAGTCCGCTGCCGAAGCCTGAGATTAGTTAGAGTGGAGGATTGGTTTATTTCCAACGTCGCATTGGGTGGGTAATAATGATGACGTCACGCAGCCTCCAACCGCAGTGCGGCTGTGTCTGAACAGACAGAGCTGCCGCCTTGAGTCGGAGGCGAGCGGCGTGGCGAAGAAGGCAAAGAGGTACAAGCAGAGTTGCTGCGTCTGTGGGGGCTTAGCAAATGGGGCGGTCAGCCAAGCATCGTAAGAAACTATTCCAATTCCTACAGTTGTGCGTCACAAGGCAAGCGTTCTCAGTATCCCTTTTCACACTTTATTTCTCCATATTTACTAGATCTTATACGTATTCTACTCTTTGCCTTATTAATATTATCTCTAATTTTCTCTTTCTCGTCCCACATTTTTGCTCATTCGTCAACCATGATATGATCGTGTTCTGTCTTATTCCTTGTTTGTCTTCTCACGAACTTTTCTTTGGGAGTTTTTATCTCGTTTCTGTTACTTCGACTCAATCTTTTGTCGTTTTAATTATTTTTTTCGCTTCTATTTTCCCAGTTGTTTCGTCTCTTTCCTTCGCTCGTATTTGCTACTTTTATTTATTTATGGATGCACTTAATTCTTTTCATTCTCAATTTTTTAACTCCTCTCTCCAACCCCTTCATTACTTCCTTTCCTTCATATTTTTCTCCATTTCATTAATTCGTCCTCTTCCCCGGAGTGAGCCTTTATGCTTCCACTCTTCGGTGCCTCGCCTTTCGTTGGTGCTGTTCGCCACTCGTTTGCTCGAGGCCTCGCCTGTGAACTTGGCTCGAATTAGCATAGCGCTTCCAGTGAACGGCCCAAGACGTCTGGGGTTTGCGATGATTGTTTCCATTATGTCAGGATTAACGAGCAGGTATTATTGGAGGCAGCGGAATAGCTCCGGTTAATATAGTGGATCGATACCATAAACGGGACTGGGGGAATGCGACTGCAAAAGCCATCTGCACGGGCTCCAATAAAGTACCGCCACGTTTTCAGCAAGTGAGTGAGGGTTGGGGGTTGTGCAACTGTCTCCGTCAGATACGAAACCCTGGAGTTGTTTAGAGGTGCATTATCTTTCAGTGTTACATCGCGAACTAAGCGTTTTGAGGCGGGCATTCTTATCTTCCTTAGTAATAAGAGCAAGACGAACTATTAGGAAGTCCTTGAATGTTATAGCTCACTCCGTTTAAGGGATCATTTAAATTCACCGCCAAATCTCTCGACTCACCTTCAAAGTACGCTTTACTTACATATTATTTAGGTATTAAATCAGAAAATTTTACAAAGTAAAATCCTACAGTGGTAAATAAATTACCTGTTCGCAGGTCTGGTACAGAAAAACGTACATACTACAACTTACTTACTATCTTATTGTTACTCGTGTAATCATTAACAATTGTATCACTGAAGACTTGTAGCTAGTTTAAAAAGACAAAAGCGGTGTTTTAACAATTATACAAATTTAAACTAGTAACCAAAACACAAATAATATACATAAATATCTTAACATTGGTCGTAATCTATTTCTTTAATTTCTTCTTTGCAGTTATTTTCTTATAAGTTAAAATTTCTGGATTTGTTAATGAATTAAATAATCTAATAGTTATTAATTAACTGTCTTTAATAGCATTATTTAACGTGGGAATTAGTATACTTTTCTCGTTTTACTTGTCTTATTAAAAAACTGTTCTTTAGATCTTTGTAATGATAACTCAGTGACTCAAAAGCGAATATTTAATGTAGATTTAGAGGTTAATTATCACTATTATAGCTAATATTTAAAAAAATGAGATCACGGTACTTACCATTATGTAATACTTTTCAGGTTGTTAATTTTCCGGAAACGCGCCCAAAACACTTTCATTCGAGTTATCTTATTAGAGGGTTTATTTTTCATGGATTTTGAAACTAGGCCAAATTTGTTCCGACATTTACTGTATTCTTAGATTTCCAATTAGACTTCCACGAGGTCTGAAGGACTTAAAAACATGCCAACATAACTGCTTTCAATGCTCTTCTCCAAATAAAATCTTATTAAATACTTTTTTTATTTATCTACGAATATACCCGTCCTTTGATCGTTTAAAATCATAATATATTACGCAAAATTCTTAACGTATTATCTCTGACATCAGCATCATATAACAGAAAAAACACAAAATATCTTTATAAACTTTAATAAATAAAGATATTTACATAATAAATATAAGTATCTTCATAATATTTTTTCATAATAAATATAAATAATGTAATAATATCGTTATAGAATGTTTCAATCGTCATTTGGAAATGTCATGAGTTTGTTTAAGATACGACTGTAGTCATTATTATCAAGAAATTGTTTAGCATATCTACTGGTATTATTTTGATAAAGATGGAATAATTCTCGTACCACTGAATTGCGAATTAAAATTCAGCCCTTTACATCACATTACTCATTCTAATTCGTTTACACTGGATCAATTTTAATCTATTCCTTCGCATGAGAGCTTTTATAATATTTAACTTCATTAAATGTACCATTACAGAAACATATGAGTAATTCACGAAAAGCAGTAAATGTATAAATCAGTCGTATAATGCAATTTATGCCGAAGTTCAACGTTGTCTCTCATATCTTTATTTACCACTTAATATATCGATGACAAGAACTTTCTCCTGAACGAAAATTTTTTTTTTTTTGCTTTAGATCTCGTCAACGGCAAGGTCATTAGAGCACTTGAAACATTTAATATAATCATTAATAAAGCGAAAAATTATTTTCACTTTCCTCAATTAAAATTAATTTTACCATAATTAATTTGTTTCAACTATAATTCATTCAAGTTTGTTTTTGGGTGAAGTAATATAAAGAAGAGCAGAATGTTGAAATAAAAATTTTCAGTTTCAACCATTATTGCTTTTATATTGGCATGAAAAATATTTCGAGAATATTTACCATTTCCCTGTGATATTAATATCTCTGTTTGATCGCAAGTATTTCAACAGCATACAGAGTTCAGAACATACTTGGTGTCAGCGGAAATATTTCTTAGTGTCATTTTATTTTGTCTTCTACCTTACTTTAGCAACAGATATGCCCAAAAGATACTGTTAAATTTCAGTAGTAACCTACACTTATCTTTACATTCTCGAAGATCTGTCCAGAGGTTAGTACTCATGACTTATGCTAGGAATGAAAAAAATTCCTTTCAAGATTTACAGTAAAACATACTACCAAATTAATTTACCTTTATGGTATTTATAATAGTTTTGGATGAAGATTACATATATCAAATGTTTTATCGGTTTAATTATTTTAATGAGGAAAAGTTAAAATGAGTTCAGCATTTTCCTTGTGATGTACACAAGAGAAGTATGCTTTGAAGTATTCTGCAATATTGAATAAAATAAATAACATATTGAGTTTAATTTTCCACAAAAATATGAAACTGGGAAAATATATCAATTGTAGTTTTAGAACTAGTATCCCTTCATCACGAGAAACTCAGTATTCATTAGAAATAAATCATATTGTCTGTTAAAAGAAACATTGAAATTCAACGTAAAATATTGCCTGGGCAATTCCATGTCACGGGGAGATTGTTGTATGGACTAGTCTGAAAAACGTGCTCAAATTAATTTCATTGGATGTTAGGTATAAAATTGAATATTCGACCAAATTTTCAACACTGAAAATATGATCTGAGATTTTTCTTTTCATCAAGAAAAAATTCTCAATGTTTATTTCATCACCTAAATACGCGAGTTTTGGATAAACAATTTAACCTCTTCAGGGACAATTTTTTTCAGTATTTTTAATTTGAATAATTTTTTATCTACATTATGTTATACACTTCCCAAAGCTATTAAAAATGAATTTGTTGTAAATTCTCAACAATTCATTGTACAACAATGAAAAACAGAAATGGCCACATTTGTGTACATGGTGCAATGAAGGTTACAAAATTATATGCATGCTGCAAAACACAAGAAATGAGAAATGAATGCAAAAATGAGAATAAGATAAGCAAGAGTTACTCTACAATAAATTTATTTGCATTGTTTACATATGAAGCTCTCCATTCACTCTGGGCACACTGGTACATTGCATTTTTTACAGAAATACCTAGTTCTTCTTTTGCAAATTTTATCCCGACACCGGGGAGGGGGGGATTCTTACACTCTTTCTTTGCTGGGTAATGTTCTAATCCATCAACCCTCAATTCTTCAGAACAACCAGCGCGTTGCTTCTTTTTCAAAGGGATATGCTCAGGGGTGCTAGATGGTCTGCCACGCTTCTTTTGTACACCCCCAAGTTCAATTATAGTGTTGTCAATTGATGCCTTGAAATCTACAAAAGGGATGTCTTCTCCAGTATCTCTTTTGAAAAGAATCCATGTATTCACTAGTGCCACATTATAAAAATGAAAGAAGATTCTGAAATTTTTTTTTTTTGCTTTTCATTGTATGTGGGTAGTGTACAACCATCCGGTCCATTATATCTACACCCAGCATAAATTTGTTGTACCATGTCACAGCATAGGGTCTCTCTATTTCTGTGTGTGCAGATTTCTTTATGTCCCACCTTTTGGCTTTGTCAGTTGGCCCCTTACCAGCAAAGGTGGAGACCATGTGGACTATGTTTCTGTCTACCCATTGCACAATAGTTACATTTTCATTAGAAGTAGCTAGAGACATTGAACCTCGGCCAGATTTTATTAGTGCTTTAGTGCTTGTTAATTTACTATCTCCACCTTGTAGCCTATTTGACCTTATGGTTCCTAATACATAAATTTGTTTTTTCTTCAGATATGTAAGCACTGGAATTGTTGTAAAAAGATTGTCAAGAATTAGCTTGTGATTCTTGCCTTCCAGTCCCTGAGACATCCTTACAACTGTGTTTCAATAGGGCCAAAATCAGGGGATGGAGCAGTATCCTTTACCTGTATTTTCCCTTGGTACATAAAAAAAAAGTTACAAACCCATCTGAGCTAGAGCGGACCCATGCTTTGAAGCCACACTTTTTGGGTTTACACTTTATGTATTGTTTTGCCCTACTTCTACCCTTGAAAAGTATAATCATCTCATCAATTGCCTGATACTCAGTTGAAGTTACTGTTCCTGAGAATGTTTCTTTTAGTATGTCCAAAATGGGTTTTACTTTGACAAATATGTCTGGTGTTGTTTTTTGGAATTGTGTCATTGTTCACAAAATGTAAATACCTTTTAATTTTCTCAAATTTCTTTAGTGGCATAATGTCTGTAATAAGGTTCATTCTCAAAGTTGGGTTGCTAGACCAGTACATGCGATAATTAGGGTCTTGATAATATTAATTGCTAAGAAACAATGTATTTTATTCACTGAGACAGAGAAATTAAAATCCCCATTTACAATACCATACCGTGTTGTCTCTCTAACTACCACATTCAGTGCTTCCTCAGGAAATATGTTGCAGTAATAAAAGTATGGTGTCTTTTTTGCTAAAGAATCAATGTTAATTTTTGTACACACCAGAGAATGCAGGAATGCTACCAACAAAATCATTGTCCTTGTTTTCACATCATGTAATACGTGTAGATGCTATGGAATTTGCTGTAGAACTTGTACTTATTGTTACAGTATTGCTTTGTGATGTTGATTGAGTTGTGATTACATTCTGAATTGCTATGTCATCACCACTGACACTATCATCATATGTATCATCATCACAATTTACATCAGGAACATCACTATCCTCATCCCTCACAATCATGTCCAAATCTGAAGAATTGGCATCATCCAATGTATCTAGAATGTTCACAATTTTCTCTGGACATAATTTTTTGAACAGTTTCATCCTTCAAAAATATTTAAAAAAATAAAAGAAGTAAATAAAAGTAATATCAGAATACAAAACTGTATAACCATAGTGCACAATTGAGTTACACTATAGGTTATGTTATATTTGAGATCCTCTTGCTTTTTGCACAATGTACACAAATGTATACGTTAGGAAACGCCGAATTATTTCAAATATTTTCAAAGAAATCGCTGTCCCAATACCTACAGCACCATTATAAATATTTAACGAACAACACAAAAAAATATGGAGTGAAAATTGGTCCGAAATCTAATCAAATTACCTAAGTGTAAAGTTCACACACCGCCACAGGCAGCAGCGGGCACTTCTCAAATGTAAACGAATAATTCTCCATGAACAGTTGACAGTCGAAAAACGCGATCAGGGCAGCCAACGCATCGGAACATAATGTACACAAACGTATATTCTTTCCGGTACAGGTCCTCATTTTCTCCCATATACTTAACATGCTGTAAATGGCCACATATGTGGCAGTATCCCTGAAGAGGTTAATAAAACTGAAAATACGTATTACTTTAATATTTTTATATCTATCATAGGAAGTATCTCATTGACAAATTATGGGCACATTTAGATTCTACTGGACATTTAATCGTGGTATTTTAACCCAGTATGGAATACAGCATATGAAAGTAAGAATATAGAAATGGACATTTTGTAGTTTTAGAGTATTCAAAATTAATTGCAAAAAATTCAAATGAGGTAATTTATCAGGTAAATAATTTGCGCCGTGGTGATCATCGTATTGTAATGACCTTATAATTAGTATCAACTTCATTTTCGTCACATCCATCACTATTTATGTATTTTTGAGTGGGGGACAAATTATTTTGAAAGCATCAGCATGGCGAACGTTTAAAAATACCATATGTATTGGTCAGTTTTTTCTCTTGCCGCTGGGTGGATAGAATACAGGTAAGGGAATGTGTGTCATAATATTGAAATACAATGATTTTAATTTGCTATGGTATTGATGGAAAGTATTGGTGATTAATTAAATAAATAAGATTAATTAAGAAAAATTAAAATTTTGAATAGTTCTTGATATTAATGCGTAAAATTTTAGAAGACCTCAATTCAATTATCTGAGTATAGTTTCTATGAAAGTCGTTCATCTTGTAGTCAGCTTAATGACAAAATACGGGAACGCTATTATGACACGCTGTTCATTCGGGCTAGACCTTTCACCTCAAACTGTGGCCACTTCGTTCCTCGCTACAGTGACATTCGCAGCCCTGTGCCACTATCAAAACAATTGCAACAACCTCCAACCGCAATAGTGTGCACGGTCGCCGTGCTATTGGCCGCGCTCCCGTCGACCCCGAAGGGCCTCTGGCAATAGTCCCGCTGCGCCTGAGGAACGCAAATTGCCTCCACCAATGTCGTTACACTTCAACGCTTCACTACGTAATACAGCATTCCCTTAGTCCTCTCGCTTCTCCATCTCTGTTTATCCCATTGATCCACTCCGCAACTGATGATAAAGCACATTCTCGTCGAAGGTGGAGAACCCCTCAATGAACACAAAGCCACTCGAAATGACTGAATAAATCGAAGAATTTCCGAATTTGTCCGTGAAGTTCTATTGAGTTCACTTCTGTGTTTCTCTTTCAATGTTATCTTAATGGAGGAGATCTGCGATGAAATAATGTCTTGAGACATTTTGATTATCTGGACAGCCCTGCTTTGCATAAGTCCTATGACAGGCCTTTCGCCTATCAATACATGGGATGTCTGAAGTGCTAAGCTCTGGTATATTGGAGGCACAAGAGTTGCAAGTACTCTGAAGCCTCATTTATTAATGAAACTTAATCTCGAAGTTCATTTTCTGTCACCATTTTTCTCTTGACTGACCGACATTCTCATTAAAATTACGAGATCATAGAATACTTTGGTGGTTGCTGTAACTGTAGAGGAACTTACAATGTTGAAACAGAAAAGGCAAAACATGAGAAATGAGACTGTTGAAAACTGAGAAATAGAGAGAAGTCGTGGAGAGAATATAAGAGAAAAGCAATTCTGCCATTTCGTCGCTGCGCAGACGCCGGAATGTCAGCGGTCAAGCACATGTTCTCTCCTTGNTCCATGCCCCCTCGTGTTCTCTCCTTGGCGCGACGTTCACGGATCGACGGCGTCAAATCGCTCGAACGCACTTTGGAACGCGTTGACGCACGGTGAAGAGACAGGAGACAGTACCTGATCCGGCATTGCCAACAACAGATCACCTGCAATTATTCGTTTTATTTCTCCATACTCTGTGCAACTGCGAAATGAAGTAAGAGCGAAAGGAAAACTAATTTTCCATGTATTCAATTATGATTATGTATTAAATCCGCCTCTGCTCTTGGGCCCTTGATGGGAATTGATGGGATGGTTCCTTGCTTGTTTCAGGAGAGTAACTTAGTTTAAGTAATGGAAAACGACACACATATTCTAAAATCGAACAACCGCATGAAAGCCATGTGGAATATTGTTAAAAATTACACGTCAACTTCTGAAAATCGCGAAGAAAATGTTTCTTTACTAAACGATGGCAAAATCGTAACAAATCCTCAGGACATCGCAAATTTGTTTTATTCTCACTTCTCAGAAGTTGGTAAAATAACGAACTCAATATATCCAAATCAATGTCCTCCAATTATTACCACCCACATACCCAATTCTATGTTCACTTCCGAAACTAACGCCAGTGAAGTCATGGGAATCATCAGCTCCTTAAAAAACAAATTTTCACGAGGCATAGATGATATACCTGAGTTTATTGTTAAATCTTCGTCCCACGCTATATTAAATCCACTCGTAAATATTTTTAATAGTTCTTTATCGGAAGGGGTGTTTCCCAATATATTTAAGAGAGCTAAAGTGAAACCTTTACACAAGAAAGGAAACAAACTTAATATTGGAAATTACCGACCAATATCTCTACTACCCACTTTCTCAAAAATCCTAGAAAAATTGTTCTATAAGCGTCTTCTAGATTTTTTATCAAAATATAACATTCTCTCTGACGATCAACACGGTTTTAGGAAATCCTTTTCCACTACAAGCGCCATATTTTCCTTCTTAAACGATGTTACCACATCTCTAGACAGTGGAGAAAATCCTCAGGGTGTTTTTCTTGACTTATCCAAAGCATTCGATGTCATCGATCACGGAATTCTCCTTTCCAAATTGCATTCTTTAGGCATTCGTGGACTTCCACATCAATGGCTAACTTCTTATTTAAAAGATAGATATCAACAGGTAGAAATATCCTATACTAAAAATAAAATACTTGAGCGTTGTCTTTCAGAAACAAAGCCACTTACTTGCGGAGTACCCCAAGGATCAATCCTCGGCCCTATACTCTTTTTACTGTATGTGAACGGCACGTCATCATCCACATCAGATTGCCAAATGGTTCTTTTTGCTGATGACACTAATTTACTATGTAAACACGCCAATGCTCAAAAAGTTTTGTCTAACCTTTCGACTTGGTTCCATGCAAATCGTCTCATTGTAAACACTGACAAAACAGTGTCTATGTCATTTCACAATAGTA